>BPLR01003806.1:0-74283 GCA_021605095.1 Caerostris extrusa
CTCCAAGGGCGACATGCCTGTTACAATGAATTTAGGTCTCCTTCACGGAAGAAGAGTGCTCAAGCCTGACAGAGACGTACCAAATTCAGAGGCGAAAGGAACCATTACTTTGTGTTTGTACTCAAATCAAAGGAAGGAAGCTTTCCATATGTGATACAGAATTTATCGAGTGCTGAGGCTTGTTAGTGTGGGTGACAAAGTTGATTGCTTACCGAGCACGCTTTCGGCTCAGAACTTAGGGGAGAGCATTATCCAGTCTATATATGAATACGGGTTGCCAAAGAAATGTGTCAGATTTGCCGGACCTGCATAATTCTAAGGATGTAATAGACCCTGGGAAGGATCCTCCAGCGCTGTGTGTCAATTGCGAGGTGAGTGGTCACTCCAGAGAAAACTGGAGTGTGCCTGTAATGAAGAAGCAAGCTTCCGCGACTAAGAAAACTCAATGAAGAAGTGCACCAAATACGTCGAACACTTCCTATGATAAGAGTGTGGAATATAATTCGACTTTGATATCATGTGGAAAGCATCCCAACTAAATTCCGAATTCTGCAACCGCCAATGAATCAAAATATGAAGTTCAAGCCTCTCTTTCTAGGACAAACACGTGAAAGCTCGCGCTCAAGCTCCATCACCTCAATGGCCACAAGACTTTTTTGCTCTGAAACAATAGCTTAATCCTGACAATATCGGAAAACTGTTATGTTTTAAGCAAACAGGGGATGGCTAATATCACACGATTAAGTTAGGACTATTTTCACAGTTTGGTACAAACTTCCCAATTCGCGTCTTGAGTGCATGAGATTATTTTTGAAGCTTTCATGTGTTACTGTCTTACCTTTCAAATTAGGGTAAATGAACAGACAAATTGCAGCTACTGAAAGATGGCATCATAGGGACTCTGCGAAAATGGAACTGCTTTCAAAATATCCGCTTGAGGGGAAGCAACAAAAATGTAAAGGAGATCTCTGGTTTGTACATATTTGATTCAGGAAACTTTGAATGGTTCCAATGACTACTAATTGCACTCAATGACTGCTAATTATACTCGTTTGATAAGTCCTCAAAAATTATTACTGAAAGCTGGGCACACATGTATTTGCTCTACCTTTTAATTGTAATAACAACCTGGAAAAAGTTCATTTCCGCCTAGAAGAGACTGAATTTGAAGCTAAGGAAAGAAATGTCGATGAAATATTTTACCAGATATGGCGATTTTAAATTCATCCCCCCATTAATTATTCAAATTAAAATAGAAACTGATTTCGACTCAGACTGCCTCGTTAATACCAACCTCGACACAAAGTTAAGATCACTGCAAGGTCCTATTCAACTGATCATGGAACTGAGAAGACATTAGGTATTTATTAATTAGTAAAGTCCCCACATGGAAGCTCTAAAATCTTAAAACATTGCTACCACGATAATACTGACCGTCTTATTAAAGATCTGGAATATTGCTTTCAATTCCACACTGAAATAATTGTTCTAAACTTCAATATTTAAATTAAGGAATTGCCACTAGATTCCCATTTCAATTTACAGTTTTACTCTCTTCTACATTTTTTTAAGAGTGAGAATAATGCAGAAGTTGTGAGCGTTCAAGGGGTTCTGAAATTTTCAGAAATAACCACTGGAAATCTTCCAAAATGTATCTTTGTAACATGAGAACACTAATAAAAATTTCAGCACAGCAACGATAGAATATGAGGCAGATGTTCACCGTGACCTAAACAAATTCACTTTTAAGACTTTGTTCTCTTTTTAACACATAAATATCTTACTCAATCAATTCACCTCTCTACTGGAAGTGACATCATCGGAAACTCAGTATGTGGACACCTGAAGGAGAAAAGCAACACTTTTGGCGGGATGATGTTTCAAAAACTCAAACTGATGACATTCATAAGCAGCATTGACGATCGGATATCCTGAAACTTTTCCTCAGAAGCTTAACATTTTGGTCAAGCAGAATTCATAACAAGCAAGCACGTTAATAACATTAGTATTTGAGTTCTGTGGGCTTTAAAAGTGAGGTACAAGGAATTGCAAGCCAGAAACCTGGACATCCTCAATTTGCATCGTTTGAAGCCTTCCCTTGCTCAACCTCATTGTTTTTCGGTACAGTGAAAGCATACAATGAATCTGGGTACCTTCAGAGCTGGAGACTATTGTTCATATTCCAGCACTTGACCTGTGTTTTTAACCTATACCAGAAGGGTATTGTCTATCTCTCTGTAAAGTGAGGCCCTTCAGACTACTTTGTTCGAGATATCCTGATTTTGAAGTACTTACCGGATCCAGCGGGACAGCCGGATAATGAAATAAAAAGTACGTTCCAGAGCACACATTTTGGATTCAGTAGAGGTATAATATTAAACGCAGTTCTTTTGCGTGTTTAGCGATCCACGAGGCTTTTTATCAATCAACTAAAGGGCATTTTGTTTGTAATTGCAATAAGGATTTTTTTTTTTTAATTTGGAATATGGCTTAATTACAGGAGATCGTGCAACTTGGTTCTTCTTATCATCTGAATAAACTGATATTTCATTATCTATCTGCCCATAATTTCAAAAAAATACAAGCAGGTAACTCTTTCTCCAGGCCTCGTCCAATAACCTTTTTCTTTTTAATGTTAGTAAACGATATTTTCTGTGCCGAATAAGGGCCAACTAACGTTGTTTGCAGATTACTGTCGTTGCTTAACTCAATAACTATAATCCGCTTGAAAATTGGTTAACCACATGGAGAATCAACGTTAATCCTCAAAGAGTGCATGATTCCTGCTTACCAGAAAATAGTTTAACTGAAATCATTATTTTGGTCAGCTTTAGCAATTGTTGCGAGAAAAAGCTCCAAAACCATAATTTCACGAAAGAGTAGGCTAGCGAAAAACCTGAAAGTTTCTATTATACAAATCATTACCTAAGACTTCTGTAAGGTTATTTTTTATGGGCATCCACCTCATTTCGAAATTTTCATAAGTTTGAAAGTTGTTCAGAACTTACAGATAGCCAGTAAACTAAACTTAACATAAACAGCTTCATAAAGATATGGTAACTTCAAAATTTCTAAGAGTGTCCAGTGTCCATGAAAATAGCCTCACATTTTGTAACCTATTAGTTACACCCCTGTCATACTGGGGTTCCCTAACTCCAGGAAAAGACCCATAACGTCTATGACAAGGCCTATGAGTGAGTCGTTCTCTAGATTCAAAAAAGTATGTAGTTGATAATATTAATTTAAGGAACTCTTGGGGGTACTTAAAATTCCAAATTTCTCTTACTACTATCCGCCCATTTGTTTGCTTTAATGCTGTCATCACTTGGTGGCGCCATCTAGGAGAACGTTTCTTAAATTTTTCTTTCTAATTCAGTAAACTTATGATTTCCTTTTAATTTTTTAAAAGCTTGTTTTGATTTTTTTATTTAATTTTATAGGGAAATGGACTATTATTTAATCTGAGAAATTAATATAATCTAGATTTAAAATCGAGAAAAGACCCCTAACTGTACCACGTTATTTTTATCATCATTAATTTATTATTATTATTATTTTCGTTTATAATTTTTCTGTTAATTGATGAAAGCAATCAAATTAACATATTTATATTTATTTTCCTTATGTGAAAATGTTTTTGTTATTGCCACAGCACAAGAATTTAGTAAATGGTACGTCTGTTTTCTTACTAACTTTCCGATCTGTGCTAGCTTTATATTTTGTGGATGTTATTTTTTGTCTGAATGATGAGTGTAAAGAGAAATCCTTATGCTGCAAATTTTAAATATCATGTCACAGTGTTTGTGGAACATGCTTTGATACATTTATGTAAAAAGGCTCAAATTTCGTCAACGTCTTTTTTTGTTTTGATGACTACGCAACAAACCAAAAGCATGAACAATTACAAAATCTAAATCACGCAATCTAAAATTTAAAAATAATTATCTATCTAAATTTATCAATAAATCAGAAAAATGGAAAAGACTATACGACGACAATAGTAATTGAAAATGAATAAATGTAGATTACAATTACAATTAAAATTTTCAAACTGAAACAAGTGTATACATGTTGTAAAATATGGTTTTTATTGGAAATCAATTTATTACAATAAGGTTCACACATAAGGAAGGAACAAAGCAGAACAAAGCAAACATACAGCAAGACAGCAATCAACAGTAAGTCGGTCTCACACACCACAAAAAAGTCAAAGGGGGGAGAGAGTAAATAAAGGAGGTAGACATTCCTTTTCAATCCATGAGGTCCATGAGCTCCCAATATTACTACCAAGACTTCTCCTTGGCGCTGAGCCTCCCCTGTTCAGTCCTGGACATTTCAAAAAAATGTTCTCAATTCTTTGTTCCAGCTCTACATATTGGGCAAGTGTTCGAGGCGAAGAGACCTCTCCTGTTAAAGTGTTCCGCAAGTGTCCAGTTCTTAATCGAAAGTTGACAACCGCCTCTTTACATGGTCTAGTGTTAAAGATTATCCAGCTATCTTGAATATTGTGCCCCTTTTTGCCTTCAGATTTAATTGTAAGATTATCACACAAGTGTTATATATATTAAATTACAATAATAATTATTAAATTATTGTTAAATTGTTATATATATATTAAATTCCTGAATGAAAACTTTTAAGACGAGTCATAAACGTTAGTAAGAATATTTAAAACGAATAAAAATAAAATAACTACATTATTATCGTCTACATAGTCGTAAAGTATTCTAATAAAATATTTGTAGGATTTATTACGAGAAAAATATTCTTTTTTTTTTTTAAATGATTCATTGAGAATTTTTACATAAAGGAAACTACACGCTTTCATTTTTCCGATATCAAAAGAAAAACAAACATTGTTTTAATTTTTTTTTTTACATAGTTAAAAATTGTTTTTGACTATGTTTAAAAATCTTGTGCATATAATAAAATCTTGTGCAAAATGTTTAAAATCTTGTGCATATCTTTTCTATAGCTAATTCTTGTTATAATATTATAAAAACTACTCTAATTTCTTACCTATAAAATACTTAATGAAATTCAAGTGTTTTATAATGTATATATAATCCAGGAATATTGAAAAGAAATTATGATGGTTATGAAAAAAAAGGGAAAATTTGTACATTTTTACTTTACAGAAAATGCGGAGGATTGTGAGCCAGTTGAATCTGCAAAATAATACTCAGTATACTAGGTTAACAGAATTTTCATGGGAAATTTAATTGATAAAATGATACTATTTTTTTTTTTAATTTCTCTTCTATGAATTCCTTTTAGTAAGCATTTAATATCTTTCAGGTTTACAAAAAAAAAAAAAAAAAAAAAAAAATTCAATGTCAATTTATTAGAATTCTTAAAAAAAGTAATCTTTTGAGGCCGATAATAAAAAAGAAATTTAGAGCTGCAAAGAAACGATTCATATTAGAAGAAAAAAGGCGAATATTAGAAGAACAAAACTAAATACTGAACTTAAAAGGAATAAAAAAAAAAAAAGGACGAAGGAATGATGCACCTTTTGGAAAAATAGTACACAGTTACAATGAAATTGCTGAATATAATTAATGAATAATAACTTCATATAATTTCTTGTTTTTTAAACAAAGCACAATGTTCTAAGAAAACTAACACATTTATTAAGAAACAATGTAGTAAATCCATCTACACTTTCAATTGATTATAATGGTTAAAATAAATAAATAAATATTTCAACATGAAGCATGCCAGGAAAAAAGTTGAAATCATTTATTTATATATTACTACTTAACATTTATTTTGCAGATAGTAGAAAGATTTTATCTAATAAGATTTCTTAACTTTTAAATCTGTACAGAAAAATCTTGATAAGAAAAAAAGAAAAATGGCAAGAAAGGGAACAGAAAGTTGTAATGAAAAGAAGAAAAGAAAAAATAATAATAATAAGCCAACTCTTTAAAAAGTAACTAATATAAAGGATGAAAATGTATTTAAAATATTTAAAGTAAACCAATTTTTATTATGCTGTTATTTAATAGTATTTATAAATTTAATTACACTTTCAATTAATTACAAAAAGATTCAAAGTCTAAAAAAATCTAATCAGATAAACAAATTTAAATTATGAGTGAATTGTTTATTTTTAATATTTTAAAATATTTGATTATTAAAAAATGCTAATTTCTTCATAATAACAGTTTCAATTTACAGATTACATTTAAATAATCTTATGAAATACAAGATAGGAATAAAATTAAAATATCAACAAGAGATAGTTAATAAATTTAAAATATTACTATTTTTATAGCAAGTCTATTTCTTTTAATCAACTTGAAAGAGAAGTTATGAAAATTAAAAATAATTAATTGTAAGAATTTTAATAAACATATGACAATGATAAATATATATTAACCAAGTAAAAAATTACAGGTACAGGTTATTAATATAAAATAACTTTTGAACTGCAAAAATAGGAATAAAGGATTATTAAATTAATTAATACAGATTATTAAATTTAACAAAAACAGATTATTAAATTAAAAATATCTGTATAGAATTTATCATTAGCATAAAAGTTGTAGCGAATTTTTCAAAATTAAAAATAAGTAATCATTAAATTTTGGTAATTAAAGTAAACATGCATATATATGTTGTAACCACTCTGTCTATACTAGACCTATAACGGCTTCAAGAAAATGGCCACTTTTCAGGTTCATGGGAACACTAAATGAAACTTTTATTTACAAGCATAATATATATATACTAGAAGATCCGGCCACGCGTTGCTGTGGCTTTCTTGTATTTCGTTCAATTATTAGATACTATAATTGGTATTGTTAAGGAAGTGATTGGTAAAGAATGATGAAAAGATCAAATTAAGTTTCAACGAATAGAATGAATGAGGTAGATAATGTTGATTTTAAGACTGTTTTATAATTATTTTACGTAATATAATTTTTAATAATCATTACTTTCATTTAACTAAGAACTAAGCGATGAACAATATTTCTTGTTAGTCTGTCTTTCGTCGAAATAAATAAATTCGATGGTTTTCAGTGAGCATGCAACATACAGCTGCCCATGGGAGAAACACGGATTCTGAGGTTAGATTTTTTTGGTGGTCGTTTACTGAAAATGATAAATGAAAAATACAATACAATTAAAATAAAATCGGGATATAATAAGAAAAGACTTTAAAAAAAAATTCACAATAAAATACAAATGCAAACGATCGTTTAAGGTACACTAACACCTTCGAAGAATTTTTTGAAATTTTTTATCTTTGTACACATTTTTGGATTGAATGTATCTAAAAACTAATGATTTCACAGAAAAAAATTTCATTATTATTTTTTTAAATTTTTATAAGCTAAAATAAGGGTAAAAATGGCCAAAAATTGATACTGTTACAAAACCTGAAATCAAATCAATATTTTTTTAAATTTCTAAGTTTGTATTTGTTTGTACTAACATTTTACAGTGAATAGACCTCTGGTAAATTTATATCTTTATTATTTATTATTTTGTGCTAGTTTAAATGCTGTCGACACAAAATTCTTCCAAAATTTTCATGTAATTCCAAGTTTAACAATTGAAATAAAAAATATTTATGTAGCTATAATCATTTCAGAGGTCTATTCCTGTAAATATTTATGAAAACATAAATACAAAGTTTTGTAGCATGTGGATCAAAATTACTTGTGTTATGGTGTTTCACATGAAAACAAAAAGCATAAAAATTCATTCTGAGAAAAAGCTAAAAACAACTTTTAATTAGATATATTACTTTTAAAAATGTTGTAAATATATTAAAATGCTATTGAATTATCAAGTTCATAGTCTTATTTATTAAAAATATAGTTTTTTTTTTTCCTTAAAGCTGTAAATATTTTCTGAGCTTTGTTTTGAAAAAGTTAAAATTTGCTTGACAAACTTTTTTTTACAACTTCATATTTGCAAAGGCTTTTAATATGAAATGACCTGAATTTAAAATATTTTGCCTTTTGCAAGTGTTTTTGATTAAATATATTCAAAACCTTTGAATTTCACATAAAAATATCAACTTTAACTATTCTTTATACAATTTGTTCTTTAAAATATGGATAAACATAGCAAAAATGTGATATTGTTGCAAAAATTTTATAATTCAAAAATAAATAAAACATGAATAGTTTTTTCCTTTGCAAGTATTTTTATGCTGGGAATATCCTTATGTAGGTAATATACTGTTTTCAAATTTATATCTCAATTATTTATACATTTTTGTATGCTTAAAGTTTGTCAACACAAACTTTTTTTACAAATTTACAAAAATTCTTAGTTTAAAAACTAAAATAAAAATAATTTATGAATTTAGGTTAATTTCCATGTTCTATTCCTTTCATACATTTAAAGAAAACTTTTACATGAAGTTTCAAAGCATTTAGAACGGAAATATTTTTATTGTGATGTTTTGAATGTATACAAAATGCATGAAAATTCAAATAAGAAATAATTAAAACCAACTTTTAAATATAAATAAAAACAAATGTACATACATAAAAATGTTATTGAGCTTTAAATTCTCCTTTATTAATATATACACTTATTTATTTGTTTTGTTTTCTTTTAAATAACATCCAACTTAAAAGTACCATTTATCAATTTTTTCTTCGACAATATTCAAATCACTCAAATTTATAACTCAAATTCTTTGTTTTTCAAATAACAAAAGTTTTTTAAAATAAAATGTCCTTGATTTTCAACTTGCAACTATTATAATACCTTTTATAAAATTTTAATGTTATCATTATATTAAATAATTGCAGTGTTTACTTCATTTTCACACTTTTCAAAAAATCCTTGAAAATTCATCATCTTTCTTTAAAATTATATTGTCTATATTATATTATCTTGTAGATCACATTTCATTTTAGAATTCTTAATCAAATACAACACATTTTGACAAACTTTTAAGCATAGAAAAGTTCAATGTTTTGATTCACAACTTTTCATTCAATATATTTTATTCCAATTCAAACTTAGAAAATGTGTTTTTTTCTTCTTCACAAAAAATGTTTTATTATTTTATGATGAAAGAAATCACAAAACAAATGGAAAAGTTAATGAGCTTTAAATTTTCCTTTATTAATATAAACACTTATTTATTTGTTTTGTTTTCTTTAAATAACTTCCAATTTAAAGTACCATTTATCAATTTTTCTTCTACAATATTTAAATCACTCAAATTTATAACTCAAATTTTTGTTTTCCAAATAACAAAAGTTTTTAAAATAAAATGTCCTTGATTTTCAACTTGCAACAATTATAATACCTTTTATAAAATTTTAATGTTATCATTATATCAAATAATTGCAGTGTTTACTTCATTTTCCCACTTTTCAAAAAATCCTTAAAATTCATCATCTTTCTTTAAAATTATATTGTCTATATTATATTATCTTGTTAGATCACATTTCATTTTAGAATTCTTAATCAAATACAGCACATGTTGACAAACTTTAAGCATAGAAAAGTTCATTGTTTTGATTCACAACTTTTCATTCAATATATTTTATTCCAATTCAAATTCAAACTTAGAAAATAAAAAAAAATATTGATAATCAAATCAGGTAATACTTACATACATTTGATTTATTCTCATAGAAATAATATAAATTTCATACAATATAATTTTCACAAAATTTAAAGTAGTACATAAAACAATAATATTCAGAACATGAGAATTTTACTGTTATGTAGTACAGGCATCGAGACACGGCGCCATCCTTTTATTGTGGTATATCTTTCGTTTGTGGTGGAAACAAACTTTTTACTCCAACGATGAAATTAGTGTAAATAAGAATTCTGCAATTAATTATCGAAATAGCAATAAAATAGTCATTATATTGTTCGAAAAATGAAGCTACGAATTCCTCTAATTGCAGTATTGCAACCTAAAGAAATTGGCGGAAAATTGGCGAAAATTCAGGGTTGCAAGATTGGCGCCTTCCTCAATGGTAGATTTTAAACGATTGTTGCCACTACATTGGTTTGCCAGAAATTGTAAAAATATTTAGGGGTGGGCCACCCTTATCACTTTAGGGGTTTAAAAAATAGATTACGACCGATTCGCAGACCTACCAAATATGCACAAAAATTTTCATAAGAATCGGTCGAGGCGTTTCGGAGGAGTTTGGCAACAAACACTGTGACACGAGAATTTTATATATTAGATATATATATATACATATATATATACAGAAATATATTATCATACTCTTTACAAAGAAATTAAAGATATAAATTAAAAATGAAAATTAAAGATATAAATTTGATTCACAAGTGCAATTCAATCCAAGGTCGAAAATTTTCAGAGTTCTCGAGTCTGCGACGAATTTAATGCACATTATCTAATGCATCAATTATCACATGGCCTAATACATAAAACCACAAAGCGCTCACTTTGTAAACAGAGGGAATCTCAGGCCCGTGCAGTAACTTCATAGAAAAAAAAAAAAAAACACTTCTTATCGACTCGTCGCAGAACACCCTCCCACTTTCTCCAAAAGCGTTCCTTTAAGAAAATCCGTCAAGAATTGGGTCTGCTACCCTCACTGCTCATTAAAGTGGACACTTCCTCAGCCCAAAATCATCACGATGCAGCATCTCATGACGTAGTTCATATCTCATCTGTAATTGTTTTGATCTGTGAAGGACACACAGATAATCGCTAATTTCATGATGCATCATTATCCGTGACTCTTACTATATATTGTCAGATTTGAGTTGTAGTCATTAGAACAAGACACTAATTGCGTGTAGTATTAATATCCAAGGCACTGATTATCTGCTGTCAATGCACTTGTTAAAGAATATAATTTTTTCCCTGGGAATAGAAATGCTATATCTCTTCTCATTTGAAAGATGCTACAATGTGATTACATTAACAATTTAAATGTACATTATTTTATTTTAAATGTACATTAAAAGATCACATGCATCTTAATTCAAAGCTATATCTTCTGGAATTAACTTTAAGCAAGCTTTTTGTTTCCACAATGTCTAGGTTGGTAATTAATGATTGTTTAAAATGAGTTAAAAGTAGATGCTTAGATGGAAACAATATTAATGCTAGTAACAAAATTAAAGCTAATCAAAACACGCAGATGCAAATAGAAAGGTTTTTTTTTTGTTCTTCGCATTTTTTAAAAATTGTTATTTTGTTATATCTTTGTATATTTATAATTCTTCTGTACATGTTTGCTCGACATCCTCCTAAAACGGCTGGACCGACTTTCGATGAAATATTTTTGTGTGTGTTTGAATGGAAGGTTTAGATCAGGGATCGCCAACCCAAATGATCTTGCTGGCCACTTTGAAATGCATCATAACCCGCTGGCCGCATATAAAATTCTATATACCCATATAAGATTTAGACCAACTATAGACATTTTTCGAGTGAAAATTGAAACATAATTATTTTTTTTGTGTTTAACATTGTTCTTACATGTAAACATATAAAATAATAAACATAGAAAATAATGATATTAAACGCACATTGTAAAAGAAATATAACACTAAAAATTAAATCATTCAAACATATTTATTTTACTAGTGCGTGATATTTGTTTCCACTTTTTCACTTAGCTTTTGCTACTCGATCTCAATTTGGATGTTTACACATCGTAATTGGTATGGTAGGTTAGCGTCCATTATGTCTGAGCTGCTTTGTGTTTGGTCAATTTCATTTTAGGGAAAAACTATTTGCAGGTGTAAGTTGAACCCAAAGCGCTAACAACTTCAACTAAGAGTCTGGCTTGTTCGGCTATCAATAATTCACTGTGCATATCTAGGGAGAGTTTGCTTCACTGGGGTCACTCATAGTGAAACATAGAACGTGTTATATTAGATGTTTCAAGATGCGCGAGCATCAAGGGTTCGCAGAATAATTAAATTATATTCTGCTAACTGCATAACTGTAAACTCATAAATATAATCTGCATAACTGTAAACTCATAAATATAATCTGCATAACTGTAAACTGATAAATATAATCTGCATAACTGTAAACTCATAAATAAATCAGGCAATATCTGTCCTTTATTCGCAAGAATATTATTTTAACATCAAAATTAATTTTTCAAAATTTCAACAATTAATTTTTGAATATATGGATGCACATATAATGTATTTCTTTTAATACATTGGTTTTCACTGCTTTGGCTATTATAAAAATAAATATATTTTGTAAAAAGTGGGATAAATTCTCACGGGCGGAAAAAAAATATTAAGGCGGTTCGCGGTTGCCACCCCTGGTTTAGTTTCACAATTGCACCTGTAATTGATTGCTTTAATTGATATAATTCTTCTGTAGATGAATGAACGTCTCTGTACGTCACTGAACTTCTCCTTAAACAGGTGAACCGATATCGATGAAATTTTTTTGTGTATTTCAGGGAGTCCATGGATAGTTTGCATTTACAATTAAACCCGGTAGGTGGCACTGCGATGAGATTCCAGGAATTTTTTTTTCTATTTTTAAGGCAGGATAACGTTTACTGGGCCCTCTAGTATTTATAAATTTATTTTTATATTTATATTTTTTTTTAATATTTCATTCTTATTCTTAATAAAAATATTAATTTATAAAATTAAAATTAATAATTTTAATTTTTCAATTAAAAAAAAAGAATTCTTAAAAGTATCAAAAATTAGTAGAAATGTTATACATATAATTTATAAAATTTTAAGAACATAATTGTGAAGCAAATTAAATTAAACATAAATTACAAATGTACAAGTATTTTACTGAGTAACAATTTAAAACAATAATACAATTATAAATATTCTGCAAAATATTTGAAGATTTATTAAAAAAATGAAGCTGTCTGATTACCATACAAAGATGAATAGCAATTATCAAAAAAAGTGAAGCCCAAGCATTATATGAGAGATGCATTTTGAAATTTGATCTGTTTTTTATGACACATATAATCAAAAAAGATAAATTTCCTCTGACAAATGATTACAATCTATATTGATTAGATCTTAAATATCCTTCCTATCGAAATCTCGATATTTGCAATTCTATATCACCCAGCTCCTTTCATTCTAGATCCAAGTATTGCAACTGTTTCGAGATTACCGGAATGAAAACGGACGTTATGCAATAACTCTTTTAAACTTCCCGATAAATCGCCGAGTTTTGATGAGATAATGACGGCATCACGCACATCATAGCGAAAAGTAAAAGCGTGTGGTTTCCGTTAGACACTAATATCTCTAATATATATAGATACTTATTCTCTGTGCTATGTGGATATATTCGAGAGTTTTTGCATACCGTTTTTATCGCCCTATATATATTTTTTTCTTAGCGTGCATGTTCATCGGAAGCGTTGTTTTATTTATTTGTCATATCGAATAAAGTACACTACTGCTCATGCGATTCGGAAAGCGTTTTTATAACGCACTTAAAACTAACGTGGAGGTAAACGTCGGTGTATGAATGAGTAATTAGAATAATAATGAAACGACGAAACAGAAATTCTCAAATTCTATACAAATAAATTAAATAAATTAAAAATATTTTTTAGATTAGTCTATGATTTTGTACGAAGAAGAAGAAATCACAGTTTATTTTTATTTAAAAAAATTTGATTTATTAACTGAGTTGATCAACGATGAGGAGCCACGAAGACTCAAATACAATCTATGACGAATCACGAAATTAAATTTTCAAGTCTATTTATTGTATTTAAAACATTTTATAATATACTTTCAGTTGCATACATAACTTTATTTAATGCTAATTAATTCTAAAGTTGATATGATGATCTGTTAAAGCTTAATAAATTTCCATTCACATAACATATAAAGTTTTCCCACTTATGATGTCATCTCATTATTCATTACAAGGATGTATGCATTTTACAGATTTATGTTTGAACAACTTTTTAAAATTTTGATTAAATTACTTATTATTTACATGTAATTTTGTACGAGTTTCATACATTTAAACTATTCAGATTATATGGAAAATAATATTTTTTAAAACGAACTTTTCTTATAATGTAAAAATTTTGAAAGCGATTTAAAATGTCTTAATTAGTTTTTAAAGAATCATAACATAATTTAAAAAAGGGAGCAGAGGAAGGAAATGAAGCTTGAGAATATCTTTTTTTAGTTTTTTTTAAAATTTTATTTAAAAATATAATTTTAATATTTAATAATAATTTAATATTTAATAATAATTTTAATATTTTTATAAAATGATGT
The DNA here is from genome assembly GCA_021605095.1 of Caerostris extrusa. Lineage (NCBI taxonomy): Eukaryota > Metazoa > Arthropoda > Arachnida > Araneae > Araneidae > Caerostris > Caerostris extrusa. Next base: position 14,233 of record BPLR01003806.1, read on the forward strand.
AATATACATAATTTTGTAAATGAATATGATATGATATATACATATGTACATGATATGATAAAACAAATGCTGATCTGAATATCTTCTTAAAATATACGAAATGAGAAAAAAAAAGAATGCCAGATGAAGGAAAATGATCTATATATTATTTAAGGAACTCATCTTATACATTAAATGATTATGTAATATGGAGTTTTAATAAATTTAAATTTATTGTAAAAATGTATAAAGAATAATACACTACTGGCCATTAAAACTGCTACACCAGGAAGAAATGTAAATAACAAAAGGGTATTTATTGGACAAATATATTATACTGGAAATAACAAGTGATTAAATTTTCAAGAAAATTGGCTGCACAGATCCTGAGAAATCAGTACCCAGAACAACCACCTCTGGCAGTAATAACAGCACTTATACACCAGGGCATTGCGTCAAACATAGATTGAATGGTGTACAGGTACAGATGCCCATGCAGCTTCAACACGATGCCACAACTCATCAACCGTAATGACTAGCGTATGGTGACGAGCCTCGCCAGCAACCATAGACCAGACGTTTTCTATTGGAAAGAGATCTGGTGAACGCAGACCAGGGCAAAAGCCGAACGTTTTCCGTATCAAGGAAGGTCCGTACAATACTGGGAACATGGTCATCGTGGTTTATCCTGCAGAAACGTAGAGTTTCGCAGGTCCCGAATAAAGGGTAGAGCCACGGCTCGTAACACACCAGAAATGTAACTTGCACTGTTTAAAGCGCCGTCAATGCGAACAAGAGGTGACCCAGACATGTTTCCAATAGCACCTTACCATCACGCCAGGTGATGGGCCAGTATAACGGTGACGAATGCACGCTGTCAATGTGCGTTCACAACGATGTCGCCAAACACGGATGCGACCATCTTGATGCTGTAAACAGAACCTGGATTTATCTGAAAAAATCACATCGCCATACGTGCGGCCAGGTTCGTCGTTGATTACACCATTGAAGACGCTCCTGTCTGTGACGCAGCGTCAGGGGTAGTCGCAGCCATAGTCTCCATGCTGCTGTAAAACGTCGTCGAACTGTTCGTGCAGACACTTGTCGTCATGCAAATTAGTCCAAATCTTGATTCAGGGCTAGTGACGTGGTTGCACGAAGCATTAGGACATGCGGGTAACGTGCCTTTCTTCTCGGCTGCTAGTAATAGGGGGCCGCCGAGATCCATCATGGCATTCCGCATACCGTCCTGAACCCATCGATCCCATATTCTGATAACAGTCATTGATCTCGACCGACGCGAGCAGCAATACTGCGCGATACGATAAAACCGCAATCCCAGTACGCTACAATTCGACGTTTATCAAAGTCAGAAACGTGTTGGTACTCATTACTGTTCCTTACACGGCATCACAACAACTTTTCACCAATCAACAACGTTCAAATGCAATTTGAGTATGAGAAACCGGCTGAACAATTTCATTTTAAACACATTGTAGGTGCTTTGTCTGAATGAGTTGAAAAGCTAAGCATTTGCATATCACAGCACCTTCTTCCTGTCGCGTTTAAATTTCACGTCTGTAGCATGTCGCCTTGTTGGAGTAGCAATTTTAATGGTCAGTAGTGTAATTAATGAAATAAAGTCACACTAGATAAAGGATGCAAGTCAGAAAATCGTTTCATCAATCGTTCAGTCGTTTTCATTCATGGCATATTTGTTTCTAATCCTCAAAGCAAATTTTTTCACCAAATTTAAGTAAAATCTGAAATGTACAGTTATTATTTTTTTAATTGTGATATGTATAAACTTCATTGGTACATGCTTTATAAGAAATTTAGAAAAATAAATTAACAAGAAACTTAGAAGAATGAATTGAAATTCATTTTTCTTAATGATGTATTTTAAGGTACAATTTTGCACAATTTTCATGTAAAACTTATTACCAATAAAGCCATTAAATGTTTTTATTTAATAATCTTGTTGCATAAAACAGAAAAGCAATTTTATTTTATTACTGAATTTTAATTTAAAAACTGCCTTTTAAAACCATTACTATATTTATAAATTTTAATAACTCAACCAGATAAATAATTTAACCTTATAGATTATGATTGCTACTTAATACAATAATAATATAATTTTTTACATTAAATATAAGTTTGAGATGAAAGTATAACAGCTGAGCTGGTTACAATACTTTTATTAACTAAAACAAACATATGACATTGCTAAATAAGTATTAGTAAATACATCTGAAGTTAAAATCCTGCAGCATTTTAACAAGCACAAGTTATTAATTTTAAATAGCTTTTGAATTTCAAAAATAAGAATAAAAGGAATTGAAATATAAATAAAAAAAAACAGATTGTTAAATTAAAAATATATGTGTAGTATTTTTCATTAGCACAAACGTGTTAGAGAATTTTTTTAAAATAAAAAATAATAATTAATCAGATTTTTTAAAAATTAAAGTAAACATGTATATACATTTAATTACATTAACATAATTTAATAGTACATCGCTTAAAAAATATTAAATGCATCCAAAGATAAAGTTAATATATGTTCTGGGAATAACTTTAACCCAGCTTTTATTTCCACAATATATGGTTTGGGAAATTAATACTGTAGATGTTTTAGATGGTGAGAAAAGCAGATGTTTAAATTGAAATAAAAAAACGTTGATGCTAGTCATACGCAGCTGCAAATAGAAATGCTGTTCTTTTTATTCTTTGCTTTTTTTAAAAATTAATACTTTATTTCGTTTAATATTAACATAAATTTCGTTTAATAATAACAAATTAAAATCAGTATTTAAACAAAAAATCTTTCAATTTCTTCCTTCTTTTTTCAGTATTATTATTGATAATATTGCATTCCAATAATACAATTTTATCCAATAATGAACTAATACCATTTTCTAAATTATAACATGAAAAATACAGTACAGAAATTCTAAAAGATTTTGTTAAAAATAGTACAGGTGATTATAACCCCAGCCGTTTCACGCCCAACCTGAAGTTGTTTGAGTGGCATTGGTTACATTTTGAAAAGTAAGTTAATTTTTCTTAACCTGGATTCATCTTTTAAAAAAAGATTCCATTCCTCTTGTAGCCTCAATTTCAACTGTGGCTTTGTTGCTGGTGATTAATCACATAGAAAACTAAATCTGTAATATACGAAAAAAGGCGCCAAATTTAATTAAAACGATTTGAATTTATATTAAAAAATTTCGTAAAGCTTGTAGATATTCAACCAAATACTAAAAATTGCTTAATAGCCAGCTGAAAGTTTTTTTTACGGAATTATTGTATCATACATTCTTTCGCCGCGTATTATTGTACTTAAAAGGATTTATTATAAAAATGAAAGCAAAATAAAAAAAAGCGAAGAACATGTTCATGCTAAATTGCTTCATTGTTCAAAGCGATAAATATTCATGACTATATATTTCATAACTTTTTTCTAATGATTGGTAAACTTGTCACGTTTATGCGAAAAATTTTGAAAGATAATAAATACATGCTTCTTATATAAGCAAGCTTTTTATGTCGTGTTATTTGAAAGATAATGGTAGCTTGTTTTCACAACCATGAAATATTACTATTCATAATGTTCTTTCGAATAGCAAATGCTCTGGAACATTTATTCGAGCTTTTATTTCTTATTTACTTTTTTACTGTTTTTTTTTTTTTTTTTTTTTTGGCCGTGGCAGATGCCAAAAGAATTAATAAAAATAACGAACAGAATCCCAAAATTTGAGCTAGAATAGACTTACCCATTTCCTGGTTGTTCGAAAGAAAGAATTTATGGCTTGTTCACACTCGTCTGTCTGAATAATATCTCGGAAAGCTCTCGTATTTGTTTTTTAGCAAAGAATAAATGAGGATTACTAGATTAAGAGGACAGTAAATTTTAGTTTATATTGCTCCTGTCTAACTGTAATTGCATCCGATAAATCTGTAACGGAAGATACATAATGGTTGAAAGTAAAGTAATGGTTGAAAAAAATGAGATTATTATCTCTTTTATTTCTATCATTTTAGTAAGACAAGCATTTCGGAAGTTTATAATATTCTTATCAATTAGTTGTGGGTATTTATAAACCAGATATAGCTTTTAGAGAAAGGATGCTGTGGGAATGATATCAAGTTTAATGAAATAGAATGACACACAAAAGTCAGCATACATCCTCAAATAGAACATTTATAATTTAATTATCAAATGTTGAATACAAGATGCAGTCATCTAAATTTGTGTAAAAATGTACTATAAAACTGGTAAACAAAAAATAATTAATTTAATGAAAATTACATAACACAAAAATAAATATACACTTCAAGGAAAGTGAAAATCTTAGCAAAATTTATGCAATTGGAAATAATTTAATACCATATAATTTAGCCTGGGAGCCAATGACTGCTTCTAATCTCCCAGGAATTGAGATAATAAGAATTTGATTGGTATCTGGGGTTATTTCAGACCACATATGCCAGAATGCATTTTTTAAGAAATCTTTATCTCTCTGTATTTTCTAACTGTTCTGTAAAGATCTCCTCATACGTGTTCAGTGCGATGCAAATTTGGTGACAGAGGAAGAGTTTGGCGTTTGTAAAGGAAATACTTTAGTACTTTGTAAAGGAGCCATTCTTTCATAATTTTAGCTGTGTTTTTGGATAGTTGCGTTGCTAAAAGTTTACAATTTAGTTACAATTTGAAATCCAGTTGATTTCAATTTACAAACTATCAACAGACGCCTGTACGTTATCCTGCAATATCTTCAAGTTTTTGAAACGATCCTTCATACCTTCAATGTAAATTAATTTCCCAACACCAGCAATCAATATTGATATTCAAATCATGATTCATCTTTCAACATGCTTCATTGTTGTAAGTACATTTATAAGTTTCAATTCTTCATATCAGTGCCAAGAAATTTTGCTACGAACATAACTTTCGAAAACATTATTTTAACTCTCATTGGTAAAATGACAGTTTTCCAGAAATCAAAATCCATTGGTATATTCATTAGCAAATTCCAACTTTTTTTCTTTGATTTGCTTTAGATATGAATGGTTTTCTTAAAGGAACTCTGCCAAGAAATTCTTCAAAACAGAGGATCATTTCACATTAGCACTCTTATTATTCGTTGCTGCAAAATAATCTATTTATTAAGGAGCTGCGAATTTTGGGGATTTGGAGAGGGCAATTCCCCTCATCACTGCTCGAGCATTTCGATCATGCAACGTCATTGAACTCTTTAATACGAGATTTGCTAAATATATGTTCAGTTGTGTCTTGGCAGCAGACGTTCTTTTCCCAACAATTTTTGCAATTTTAGAGCATGATTTTTAAAGTCTCTTTTACTTGCTTACTACTGTGTCCAAAAGTAAGACCGATTTTCAATTTAAAATTCCCGTGTTATGGAATAAAAAAATTTTTTTAGGTTGCTGATACTGTCCTTGACATCTGTGTGAAATTTGACGTCAAAATATTCATTAGTGTTTGAGTTACGCTTTGTGAGACACTAAAACTGATTTCGGCGATTTTTGAAATGTCTGAATTAGTTGAGCAAAGAACTTGCATTAAATTTTGTTTGCGGAAACGTACAGAATTTTGCAGAAGGCATTCGGTGAGACTTCCTATATCGGAAAGAAATGTTTACACTTGGTATAAACAGTTCAAATAAGGCAGAGAACGCATTGAAGACGAAGAGCCCTCTGGTCGACCCTCAACCTGAACCGACGAAGCTCACGTCCAAAAATTAAAGATTTGGTGCTTGCAAAACCGCCGATTTACAATTAGATACCTTGCTGATGAGGATGTAATTTCAAAAGGATCGGTCATTTCCATTTTGGACCTCAAACACGTCAAATCTCGATTGGTACCGAAACACTGAATGCGCTAGCCCAGACTGCATTAATTCTTCGTGACATTTTCGCCAAAAATGAAACCCATATCGTTCCACAACCACCATATTCACACCGTGCGACTTCTGGCTATTCCCTGACCTCAAAAGATCACTTCGAGTCGATGAATTTTTAACATGCATTGAGGATTGGGAAAAACGTTGGCATAAGTGCATTATGCCCGGAGGGGATTACTTTGAAGGCGATGAAATAAACTTGGAAAAATAAATAAAGAGTTTTTGAAAAAATAAATGGTCTTACTTTTTGGGCACGGTAGTATTAAATTCCGAGAGTCGGCGGTAGTTTCCTGTTTTGGAATCAACAGTAACAATTCAAAACTACCATAACAAATACTCATGCATAGTCAAGATTTCATTTTCTATAAGGATATAGAACTGTTTTCGTACTTGCTTAAAAAAAAAAAAGTAGAATCGTGTGAGGTTCTACAAAAGCATCATCTGTACGTAGATTTTCTATAGCGTCAATTTTGCAGTTAATTGCACATTCTGAAAAAAGTAATATTGTTTCTATCACTTATTTTTATAAAATATGTTTTAACTTAAATTAATGATTCTCATAATAAAAATAATTAATGATTCTCTGATAAATTATGATTCTCATAAATTTAATTTGTTTTAAAAATATTCATAATTTTTTTTTTTTTAAATCTTGTTATTTTAATAGGTGTATGTTGATTTTGTGATTGACTTTGTGAGCTGCTCATAATTCGAAGAAAGAGTAAAACATAATAATAATTTTTATGTTTCATTTCTAAAAGAGAATAAATTAATTGCTACTTTAACTAAAATAAAAAGACTAAGAAGAATTTTTGTCTAACATTTCAAATGTAAATATAAATTTTTTTTTTTGAGACAATAATACAGTGTGTAAAAGAGTATTAAAAATAATTACTTTGTATACATTATATTTCAAATCCCAAAACTTTATGGCTATAAGTTAAATTCGTTACAATTTATTGAAATTGCAAGTGTCTTCTACTAATTTTTTTTTATACAATTTATATTTGGTGTAGTAATCAGCTTAAAAATTCAAGGTGTCTTAATAACCTCCATAGTATGCTCAATTGTACTAATTAGAAACTATTTAAAATAAAAAGAACTAATTTGCAACATTCTTTATGAGAGAAAAAGAAAATTCAAGTTATCTTAATTTTACAGCCGTTTCTTCGTAGATATACATGTTAGAAATTTATTGTTCACGAAATTTGCCGATTAATACACAATATTTTGCGAAATGTAATATTTTTCTAAGAATTTAACTTTTCCCTTTTTTTTTTCAAAAACGTAAACTACTTTTAAGAAAAATTCTTTTTATAAGTATTTACGTAATATATACATTTAAAAATAAAAAAAATACATTTACTTAAGAAAAATATACTTTGCAATTGTAAAAGCCGCATTTGCTGAATCATAGTTACAAATAGATGTACTAAAATTTCATCACAAATATCTTTTCACTATTCTTATATTCTTACTATCTGTATTCCTAAAATTCGTAAATCTTTATTAAATATCTTAATTATAAATTTTATTGCAACTCAACTTAAAAATCGATTGATTGAGTATAGTAAAATAAAGCAGCACAAAAGAAAATTTGAATTTAAATAGCATAATTCATGCTCATCAAAATATTTTCTCATATAAAGGATTTCTAAGACAATTTTTTATGAATTTTTTTGTAATGCATGTAGTAATGTTTTTAGAAAATAATATGATCTAATTTTGGAAAAATCATAATAAGAAATTACCATTGATCTCTAAAGCAAATCATTTCGAAAGATATGGTTTTAATATTTTTTTTAGCATATTCAACGTTAGAAGAAATTAAAATTTCAGTTTTCCACGACCCACTAGATGAGGTAAGAAGTAATATATCTAATGTGCTTTATTTGGTGATATTTTAAAAATATTCTTTTTTGTCTTTTTTATTTTAATGAGATGAATATCGTCCTGCCATTAGACTCTATCCTCTGCCTGTTTCTTTTCAATCAATGCTGCGTAATCAGCTTGAATCCCATCCCAGCAACTATTAACCAATTAAAAATACTTACGCTTTCTCCTTCAATCTAAGCTCCTCCCACATCTAAACCTGAAACACCCAGTTTATGCCAAAGGAGTGATCAAGAAAGAAATAGAAATGTTAACACTCCACAGTTGAGAAAAATTTGGTGCCAAAATTTAAACCTACTTCTCTTTATTTTTAGAATAATCAGTAATTAATAATAAATAACAAAAAATTTGGTTGCGAATCAGAGATGCACGCATTGTCGGATGGTCGGATATGCACGAATTTTAGAAAGTAAAAAAAAAGAAAAAAAATATATGGTTCGCTCCTTCGTGGGAGCAAGTGTGTTCCGGTTCTTGACTTCTCGGATAAAAGCTTAAGTAACAATCTTAGGTATCACGGCATCTGCTGTAGTGACAGGGTTTTTTAAAAAAAAAATTTCAATGAAATGCAAGGAATGAAAATTTGTGAAGCTTATTAGTGTATCAAAAACCTAAAGCTCAACAAATCCTCTGGTCTTGATCTGATAATCATTGAAAGTTTAAAAGTCCATTTAAATTAGTACTTTTTTTAATTTATGAAATGAATTTCATGGAGTTATTACTCCGTCATTATTATATTTTATATATTAGTTATTTATATTATATTTATATATTTCCATTTTTTATAGTCCAAGTCAAACTCTGAAAACTCTTCTAAAACTAAATTCTAATTCTGACCGCGGTGTTTTAAAATTTTAAACGCCTATATCAATAACAGTACCTAGGAAAAATATGTTAACCGGACTCAAAAAGAAAAAGAAACCTCTCAAAATATTCCGCAAAAACTTATCTAAAATAATTCAACTCCAGCAATAACCCTTACCACATATATACTAATAGGTTCGAGTTCCTTCAGTGACTTTTGAAAAATTGGCGAAGGAAACACATGCACATAAAAAAATCAAATGAAAATTTCATCATTTTAAGAAAATAATATAATTTTATGTAAGATATAGTTTTGTTTTCTTATGATTAACATTATTATAAAACAAGTTACATCTACAAAAGCATGTATCAGATATCTGATTATATTTCTAATGCTGCAATAAAAATTAACATCAATATCTCAGAATAAAGCAGCTGATGATTAGTTATTTAGCTCACACTCCTTCCCAGTGAATATGCCCCAATTGCTAGCTTACAGGGGTTTTCAAAAAACGTTCATTATAAACAAAGTTATTCACATTTACTGATGACTGTGTTGTCGTTGGGCCGCAAAGCACCAACACGAAGGAAGTTTAGCATCTTCGTAAAGGGTCGAGGCATCAGGAGGTTTTCTGCTATTTAGCTGTCAGGAATCATCTTTCGGGTATAAAAATCTCCTGTGAGTAAGCTGCAGCTCCTGTCTTCAGTCAACGCACTGCTACCACAAGAAATCACGGATACTTTTAATCGTTATTGTTCCCTTTATATATTTTTTCTGAGGTTTTTCTAACCCCATACTGCTTTATCATTTTATATTCTTGAGAAGCTAAATATTGAACTACAGTTGAGGTCTCGTCCACTGTCCAGCTTGGTTTGCCGCGTCCTTCAATCTTTCTCTCTTTCTATTTGCTCCGGAGATTGCTTTTTCTCTTCTCTGATCATCTCTCTCTCTGATTTTCTTATTTGAAGTCATTAACACCTTTTAATTATTCCAAGATCTCAAGCCTTTTTAATTTATTATTGGCCGAATTTCCCTCCTAAAATCCACTCTTGGGCCTATAGTTTTTTTTCCATTGGTGGAAGTGATTAATAGTTGGAAGGCAACTCTTAATCAGATCGAAAACGTAGCTAGTCTTTTTGGAAGTTATTTATATATGATATGATATTTTTATTTATATAGATATTTTTCATGATATAGCCGTCTGAATAAAATTCCATTCCGCCAACAAGTAACGCAATACGCAGATTTGACCACCTGCGCTTTGAAACTTCGGAAAATCCCATCGATTAAAACACCGTACAAAGATATCACATACATTCGCAGCTGCGGCAATGATCCTGTTTCCGCCGGAATTAGTCATTCTATGATCTGAACCGACTCGCATCATAGCCTTCTCCCATCCGGTGAGAATTAGAGATGATACAAAAATTCAAATAGACATATATAAAATATACAATCATGGCACATGAAATATGCAAAGAACCAACTTTAATATAAAAACCATTAATTAAGGTTAAAACCTTAATAAAACCTTAATAAAATAAATGCATATAAAATGCCAAACTTAATAAAAGCAATATTTATAAATGCATATTCACACTCATATAGACACGCATATGACTCTCGCAAAATTTCAGCCCTGTTTCATTATTCGCATGTTTAAAGGTTTCCTATTTAAATTCGTCCTTTATCTCACTTACGTCATGAATTACATAGCAGAGAAAAGAAATTTCCCTACTACTGAAATCTACCGTAGTCCAAGCCAAACTCTAATCGCTTATTGATAAATACCAATAAAATAATTAATAATCGTTTGTTAATAAATGACAGTTAAATTAACTATTACAAGTTTTACCACCGAGGACCTGTATGGTCGAGTGGCTAGCGCTCTGGCGCTTGGTATCACAGGTTTCGAATTCGAGTCCCGGCTGTGTCATGGATGTTTATAATGATTCGGAATCCACTTTAAACAGTCGGTCCCGGTCTAAACACGACCATAGAGCGTCCGCGTCCGTAGCTTATCTTCAAGCTACATGAACCTCCTGGGTAGTGCTAATGAGTAATGTCGGTGCAGCGTCGGTTAGCGTCAACACTTAGACAATTGTGTAGGCATCCAAAACAATTTTCTAAGTGTTTGCCAGCAGCATAGAACAAAAAAAGTAGTTTTACCACCGAACAATCCTGTGGATAAAAGCGTCAGAAACAAACCCTTCCCTTTCAAGAAATTCTCAAAATACGTTTCTTTTAATAGTGGCAATGAAAATTTAAATACTACTAAACATCCACATAAAAATTGACTGTCAAAAGTTACAGAAAATTAAAAATGAAATAAAAATTTTAAATTTAATGTTTATAATAAAAAAGAAATGAATCTTTGGACAAAAATTTACGAAAATAAAATGTAAAAATAAAATATAACGCCTTTCTCGGTAAAAGTTTAATAGAATAGGAAAATGAAAGAATTAAATTAAAGAAAAGACAATTAAACGTAAATTGCAACAGAAGTTGGTTCTTGAACTCAAATAAAACATAAAACGAAGAGTGTATTTATATTCGCTGGGAAGTTGAGCTGCGAAGCTTGACTATGTCAAAATTTCAGGACTCATACAGCCCAAAGATTAAAGAGCATTGAACTAGATGACAGGCAGGTTTTATTCTCCTTTTTTTTTTCTAACCTCCATCCCCCACCTGCTTCAATGTGGTCACGTTTCACACCTGTGATTTCACTATTCCCCCCTTTTCTCTCCTACTTGGTTAGGTCGAAATTGGAAATTTATAAATTTGTAAGTTTAAAATTATGTTATAAGTTTTATTACATATTAATTTCAATTATAGCTATTTTGAAAGGTATCTGCAGAGGATCTCTAATTGTTCCCAGTTTTATGCTTAATTATGCCTTTTTTATTTCGATACATCCAGAAAAGCACTAGTTTTATAACAGTAGGGATTGAATCGCAGTGTCGTATTCTTGTGGAAGAAATTAGACTCTTGCATTATAATGCATCTAAGGTAAGCGGAAAATATAGATTGAGATTTATTAGGATGATGGAAGGAAATATTAATTGTTTTAAAATGGGATCGTCATGTGAGAAAAGAGCGTTAATTGTGTAATTAAAGATACACAGTACTTCAAATTTGACCATTTTGTTGATTCTGTATAACAATTTTTTTTTTTATTTAATTTTTTTTTTTTTTTTTTTTATAATTTGTGAAATCATGTATGCAATATAAATACAATATCTTTTTTTTCTCTTATTTAAAAACATTTAATTTTTTTATCTAAATTTTTTCATCTTTTATATTTTATGATGGAAATTTCTTAAATAAGAAAGGTTTTGTTACTATTATAGGATGCTTGTCAATTTTTATGGCTGTTTTTTTTTTTTGCAATATACGTTATGATTATGAGTGGGGAAAAAATTAGATAAATAGTTGTTTTGTAATTTTTTTTTAAAATATTAATATTCACTTTTTTTTTTATTATTTTCATGATGGGTAAAAGAAAATGTTTCTTACAAAATAAATATAATCTGTGTTCTAAGAACAAAGTTGACTGAAACTTCAAAAGATAATGAGAAAAGTGTTTTTATAAAAATATCAAAATTTTATAAAATATGTAAAAATTAAAAAAATCAAATTACGTAAAAGTGTTTAGTCTGAAAATAATTTTTAAAACTGATATTTTACGTACAAACTTATTACTTTAAAAATTAAATTCAAAAAAAAAAAAGGCCACATTCTGTACCATATCCTTTAAAATCATCAACACACAAATTAATCAACATAGATTACAAGAAAGTAAATTAGCCTGTTTACACACAGTAACTACTCATATTAAGCTGCAAATTTGTCGTTCTCAAATATATATAACAAGTGGGCTGAAAAGTTCATAGGCTGACACGTAGATAGCGCTACTAGTATTAAATCCATATAATTTTTAGTTAGCCCTAACCTTCAAAAGGCACGTGTATAAATTTGACAGCTATTGCACTATTAGTATGTGAGTTATAGCATTTTGTTCCTTTGATATCTTTAGGATCTCAATCAACATCACTTTACGGTTATCAGAAAATATTTTGTGGACTTTTTGATTTTTCATCGGTAACAGCCTTTTGGGGCGTCCACTATGTGCGTACGTTCTCGGTGCTCATTTCGCCTCGTTTAAATTTAGCAAACCACTTCTCTACGGTTGATTTTACTGGTGCAAAGTCAGAATAATGTTTATCAAGCCAAGCCTTGACTTCAATAGTATTTTTTTTGCCAAAAAGCAATTCTTTATTAACGCACGAAATTCCTTTTTTATCCATTTTTTCAAACTAACAAAAGTTGCTTCACTAAAAATGCTATAACTCACATACTAATTGTGCAACAGCTGTCAAATTTATACACGTGACTTTTGAAGGTTAGGGCTAACTAAAATTTATATGGATTTAATACTAGTAGCGCCATCAATGTGTCAGCTTAAGAAATGTTCAGCCCACCTGTTATATTAAAAAAACAAAAAAACTTTCGCCGTGAGCGATAAGACGATTATTACACTTTCAATATTGTGCTTTATTAATTGTAACATTGTAAAATGGGAGCCGAAAATGAGCAATAGTACAGCTGAATATAAGCACAGAATTTTGTCGAACATTCGACATTTTTAAGGTGTTTATTTTTTGCATTTTTTTGATTTGCTGTTCAATGTTTTTGTATTTAATCATTATAATACCTTAATAAGTTAAATATCAATAAGTTAATTATTAATATATAATCAAGATTAAATTCAGTTTACTCAAAAATAAGTTTCATTTGTAATGTTAAAATAATATAGAAAAATCAATATATGAAGTCTAAATTCCAGTTTCCATTGCTTTTTTAAAAACTTTTCTAATACAATCACTAATTAAATACAACTATGAAAATATTTTAAATATTAACCTCATTTTATTGTGTCTGAGTATGCAGTCTTGTTATTAGGTTTATGGCGTCGATAAAAGAATAATGGTATAAAATAAACAGGCTTTTGAATTTTGTAAAAAAAAAAAAAAATAGTGCTTCAGAGATTAAAACCACTGAAATGATGAAAAAAGATGACTTAGTATTACCAAACTCCTGGAAAATCCAATATTTATTGTATTTATTTTGAGGAATTTTATAAAACAGAATTAGTTAAAATACTGATGGAATGCTGTAAATGAGAGGTTGGTTAATTGAAATTGAGTTTTTAACCATTTTTTATGAAATGTTATTCATCTATTCTTATTATATTGCTGTGCTATTGAATGTGATTGACCTTCTTGCAATATTGTGAATAAGATTTTATCTGTGGCTTTAAATAACTTCGACTATTACGCAAGAACAAATAAAATTACAGGAGAAAACTATTTTTATATTATTATTTATTCCCAAACTTTTCAATTTCAGTGAAGAATAAGTTTTTAAACTAATTTTTATAATCATTCTAGCTAGAAGTTATCAAATTTTAAAAGCATATGTCTAAAAGTTAGAAATCTAAATCTTTAAGTACTATCAAAATACTAAATCCAGCACTTGGTAACTTTTTTCATTAGCCAGTTTATCGATAATGATAACGCATCTAATGTTATATAGCATCTACTTCTACCTTTATTTAGAAAAAAATGCTTTAATTTTCCATTTATTTAACGTAAAATGATTAACTTAGTACTTTTAGGATGATATTTAGAAATTTTAATAAAAAAATAGGATGATATTTAGAAATTTAGGATGATATTTAGAAATTTTAATAAATAAATTTGCAATATTTTATAATAACTGATATAAAAACATTAAAATATTGTACCAGATATTTTAAAAAGTAGAATTCTTGGTTTTTATAAAATTTGTACCCTTTCTCCATAATGAGAAAAGTATAAAAAAATTGCTGTAAAAATGAAATATATTTGATCACATTTCTTTTGAGGGTAACCCATAAACTACAAACGATTCCTCGGAAGTGTTAAATTATGCAAGTTCTTGGTATTGAATGTTATTCGTCGAAGTTCCAGAACTGCCGAAATCTTTGGATAAAAACACAGTATTTACAAATATTAGAAAAGATTGTAGCTTTAAATAAAAAATGGACAAAAAAAAGTATACAAGCGCTCACATTTGTATTAAGCGTATATTAAAAATATGAATAGTTGCTTTTATAAAAAGATGCATCAAATTAATATTATACTGTTAGTCATGTTATTGAAAGAAATGGTACGAATTTTACATCATATTAAGTTCACAATAATATATAAATGATTTTTCATAATGGTATCTTTTTTAGTTTTAATTACTTAGAATTTCTCAAATACTTTATTTCACTAAACATAAACTTAATAAAAACATTTATACCATAAATGTTATTGAAACGAATTTACGAAGTATTTGAAAATGGATCATACAATCTTTTGGCCGTTTTTTTATTATCCCGCATTCCTTTTATAATTTGCTCAATCATTAGTTTAAATAATATGTATAATCTACTACACTCATGTCCATAAATTAAGGATAATTCAGAATCACACAGAAATTGAACTCTAAAATAAAAATTTCACCCTGTACAATAATCACCCACATCTTGAAGAAGAATATGTACCATAGGAAACCACCAGATGGCGCGGATAGTACGCCACAATGACAGAGTGTAAGAGAGGGCATATGGGTGAATGGTGGCAAAAAGTGCAAACCAGTGGCAGACCGTGCACAGACGCTTAGGGGCACATTGGTCTATATGCTCGTAGGCCTGTCAGATGTGTTCCACTTACCGCAACTCACTGTCGCCTGCGATTAACCTGGAGCAGAGAGCATGCATTGTGGACACCTCGCAAAAAGTGGTCTGGTGTGATGTTTTCCGACGAGTCCAGGTTTAGTTTGCAGTCTGATTCTCGCCGGACTTTCATATGGAGAGCACCAGGTACACGTTACCACCAAGAGAACACCATTGAACGACACCGTTACGGTGGTGCAGGATGGCTCGTTTAGGGAGGAATTATTCTTGGTTCCAGAACTGATCTGCATGTTCAGAGTGTAACGATGACAGACCACATCTATCGGGATGTCATTCTGGAACAACATGTACGTTTGTTTCGGGGGTGCCATGGGTGCTGAATTTCTGTTTATGGATGACCACGCCCGCCCTCACCATGCAAAACATTGTAGACGAATGCCTTCAATTGGAGGATATCACCGTATGGATTGGCCAGCATACTCACCGGACTTGAATCCAATAGAGCCTGTGGGGATATGCTTGGCTGACGAATTGCCGCCCGTCAACCCCCTCCCACCTGTCAACCGGAACTTCGGAGGGCATTGCTTGATGAGTGGTGTAATATTCCCCAAGATCAGATTGATAATTTGATACTCAGCATGTCTAGGCGTTGTAAGGCCTGTATTGCATCGTCCGGGAGACATACTCCATATTAACCATCATACTAACCATGTTATACTGTTTTTGTAAATAGGTTCTTTTTGAGATTTGCTCCAGGGAGTAAAAATCGCAATTTTTATTAATTATGTCAAACATATTGCCTCTTTTTTGCTTTACCTTTGTTTAATAAATAGACTTTGTAAAATAAGCTTCAAATTTGTTTTGCTTCTGTCTCTTTCTTTGCCTGAACTTCATTGATCCTTAATTTATGGACATGAGTGTAAAATTTTACACGTTTTACTTAAACCTGAACAAATATTTGTTTGAGTAAAAATTTTCATTTTTGAAAAAAAAAAAATTTTATTATCATATTTTTATTTTAACTAAAAACATTGAATACATTTAATTTTTTTCTCCTTTACCTCGAAGATGTTATAAAATTATCCATATATCATCAATATTGATATCCAGATATCTTTTTTAAATTTATTGTCTTTAATGTTTACACTTAATCCTTGAGAAATTTTGAATAAAAAAGTGTCATTATGAACCATTTTAGTATTTATATACATTATCTGGTAAGGTGCGAGGGTGAGGAGCGGAGGAAAGAATAAAGTATCCATGTGAAGGTTAAAAAAATAATTTAAATTGTTTTAATGGCGCCTGACTTTCGTCCGTCTAGAAAGGTTGAAGCGGCAGATTTAATATATCTTTAATTTCTTGATTGTAAATTGTGAAACAATTGTACCAGCTGTTCTTATTATTCCCAAAAATTTATATTCAGATTTCTGAATTTTAAAAATATTAATATATTTATTATATATGGTTATTAAATATGAAGTCTTTTTCGAATTTCAGGGTATTTAAAAAAAAGGATGGGTAAGTTCGGATAAAGTAATTTTTTGTAAATTCATTTAGACAACAAATGTAGGTGTTATTTGTAAAAGATTTTAAGAATATTTGAAAATTTATTTAAGAGTATTTCAAAATATGTGTTGTTTGCACAGTGTGGTGAAAAGGAAAAAAGGAAAAAAATCTGCTTACGTACGTGAAGGTTAAAAAAAAAATCACATAGTTTTTGATGATGTGTGTACAGAATATAAGAAATGCGATATTACAAAATGTAACGGGCTTCAAAAACAGCCTTGGTAAGAAGGAAATTGATGATAAATGTATTTCATATTTTTATGTATCTATCGTTAAGAAAAGCTATTTATTTCTCTTCTTATTTATTTTCAAACGAATTATATTATAGTCTTTTAGGTGCCAGTTTTTTTGTTCATTTTAAAAATTAAACTCAAGTTAGAAAATATTTATAGATAACTCTAAAATTTTTCATTTATATTTCTTATATTGTCTTCCACGAATTTTCGCTCTAGAGGAAAGAAAAATTTGAAATTAAAAAAAAGGTCACTGAAAATTGAAATTTACATAATTTTCAGGTAACTTCACATATTTAGAATCTAAAGTTGAATGACAAGATATGAATGAATTAATCTGAAATATTTTACACGTGTTTCTGAAACCATTCCAATACTTTTCTGCACTAGCGGGAACAGAATATCGAAAAGAAAGAAAAAAATAATCTTCGCCACAATGTATAATCACATTATATTGTGAATATCGGTATAGTTTACCGAGTAGATTCAAATATGAAGTGATTCTCCACTGTTTCTAATGGGTTTATTATGTATCAATTTTTTTATTATAAGTACAAATAAAAAATTAATTTTAATTAATTTTAAAGTTATTTTGAAACTGGTACCATGATTCCTTTATAATTCCATATTTCTTATGACTATTATGATATTATGATTCAGTATCCATAGTTGTGGCTCTTGGATGATCTTGACCATATTTTTCTCTATGGATACAGTATTCTTAAATTACTTCCATAAATTGAAAAATAGATTGGCTATCCTGTCCACAATTTCCTACGATTCTTCGTCTCATTTTCTTATCTATATTCTGTATGGCATGACCAGCCCTAACTTTCTGCCACCGTAATCAAATGATTCTTAAAGAAGATCCTAAATGTTTGGAAAAATGCAGAGATATTGCGTTAAGAACGCTAAATTTATATTATGGAGACGATTAATAAAAGATACCGACTATTTAGTGCTATGTAGAGAGTTTTTACTCGAATATGAAGAAATGGGTCTCATGAATGAAATTAAAGAAAGTGATGAAGCTGATAACAACCGTACTTGTTGGTACGGTATAGATATCTAAGAAAGTGAGGTTTATATAATAAGTACTATTATAACCTCTGAAGATTCTTCTTTTACCTATAGGTTTATAATAAGTACTATTATAACCTCACTTAGATATATATACCGTACCAACAAGTTAAAAGCCAACAATTTAACGGCCTTTTCAACTATGATCAGATTCCGTAGAAGCATTTATTTATTTTTGGTAGATATAAAAAATGAATAGTGCATAAACATTTGCCCTAGTAAAAGAAAATTACAGCGCATTTTGTGGAAAAACGGAAAGAATGAGATAGTTAAAACATACGAACTCGCGACTGTCACGAACGGAACAATTAGAACCTTTTTTTTGCAAGCTTAAGCAACTAGAAATAGACGAAAAGAAAATTGTTTGTTATCGGCACCTGTCTTGGGAAGAGGACTTTATATAAAGGATGTCCTATCCGGTGCAGATACAGTAACTGAAGCGATCAGACTTTTTAAAGAACTAACAAAATTCTTGTTAGAGGTGGAATGTAATTACATTATTGTTGCAGCAGCGGAAATTTTCCATCCGTTAGTGATAAAAGTAAGGTTACTTTTCCTTTTTGTCAGATTAAATAATAATATGGCAACCAAAATAAAATGAATTCTTCTCCTTCAAAGTGAAAGTATACTGCGACATTTCGCTTACAAAGCATAGAATATTGCCAACCATAGCAAAGATTTTTTTTTGCTTTTACTTGGACCATTGCGACAAGGCAAAAATTTTCTAAATAAAATTTTTGGCTTATCAAAGCTGGATTGGAACGAATATTTACTTAAAAGAGTTTGAGAAATTTCATGAATTCCATATAGTTTTAACAACTATTAATGGCATTCACATTTCAAGATGCCTAGTTATCAGTGAACTAATACCCCTCGAAATGTCATGGCTTCTTAGATGTTCGTGAAGCTGCCTATGGAGTGGTACTTTATTTAAAGTCTTGCAGCGCTTCTGGACAAGTGTATATGAGGTGTCAGAAAATCTCGAGTTGTTCCCATCAAAACTATTTCAATTCCCTGAATGGAGTTCTGTGATGGCATGCTTCAATCTAAACAACTGGATAAAAGTCAAAACATCTTTACAAAAAATTAATGTATCTCGAATTTGTTTTTGGACTGTCTCTCGGAAATTATCGTGGCCTGTATAATTAAAAACCCCTGTTATTTAAAAACAATCGAGGTATCAAAAAATTCAAAAATTTTGCAAATGTTTAAGACTTGCATTTTGTGCTCTAAAAGTGAATTGTGCAGATATTATTTCCCGTGGTCTGCATGCAGATAAACTCCAATCGAATGAGCTCTAGTGGTGTGGTCCACGATTCTTATTAAACAACAAGTATCCAGGAGATCCGCTGCAGCTTGAGGATGGAGATCTTGCATCAAAGAACAAGATTATAGTTTCGAGAGAGCTAAAGCCGTCGACAGTAAATCAAGTGTCTGCAGTAATTAATATTGTGAACCCTTTAGACACTATTTATAACTTTTTACATTCTCGAAACTCAATAAAATTATCGTCTGGTGCAAAAGATTCATAAACAACACAAAAAACCCATTACATTGAACTTCTGGTACCCTAATAACTAGTGAATTATGCTAAAGTGCTTATTAAAAAACACCCATAGGACTTCTTTCTTAAAAAAAAAATTAAACCTTTGAGAAGATAATTCTATCCCATAGCCGCCAATTATTAAATTTGTATTTGTTTTTTTAGAAAATGATGGAATTATTAGGAGCATTATTAAGAGTAGGTTGAAGACTCAAGAATTTTGATTTACCCTGTAACCAAAAATGCCCACTAATTTTTCTAACTAAGCATAATATTACTTTTATTGTTATTTTCATGTTTTTGTATTGTCATGCAAATGCTGAAACAAATTTATCCCTTGATATGAAGTAAATTTTGGATTTAAGAGGTAGAAGTACAGTTCGAAAAACAATTTTTAATCGCATAATTTGCAAAAGAATAAATTCGAAAAGCTACCGAACAAATAATGGGACACCTAGCAACTACCAGAGGGACTTTACCTAGAGTCTTTAATCGTGTAGGTATTGATTTTTGAAGTATATTTTAAATAAAAAATGATCCAACGAAGTAAATAAGTGATATTAAAACATTAAATCTTATCTATTTTTTAATTGGTTCGTCTTTAGTTGTATTACCGAAACCTAATTTTACTGAAATTCCTATGAATCAATTGTGCAAAGGGCAATTGGTTCAGAAAATGACTCCCCATCTTTGAAAAAAAATTGTCATTGGAATATTTAAGCTATTAAAAAGACCTAAATGGTCTTAAATACAATACACAATAGATATACTGTACAATAGATATAAAAGAACAGGGATTTAGTATTAGTTTAAAATCTTGATAATTATTGTCCTTTAAAATGGAATTTGTCCTAAATTATCCAAATTCTTCCTGGTGAAGATTAAATAACAAGAGTGGTTACTTTAAAAGACAAAAAATGGCTCATTATAAAAAGGCCAGTAATTATTAATGGACCAATGCTGAGTATTAATGAGGAAAATTAAATTTTATTTTTGAATGTTGTTTATTTTTTTAATCAGTGTACTTTACGAGTATTTTAAGAATTTTTGAATTTATGAATATTTGATGCTTAAAAGTGGTTGAATTTAAACCGGTCAACGCCGGCCAATAAGTTCAGGACTGCTTGCCAGACTCCAAGCTGCGACAAAGTTAGTGTTGCGTACAATCTGGTAGAGTGAGGTGTATATAGTCGCAAGTGTCTATGACTATTGTGAAAAAGAGAAAATAAAGATGAAGAAAATAAGAAGAAAAGAGAAAGAAACAAGAAAAATAAAGAAGAAATAAGAAAAATTAAGAAGAAATAAGAAAATTAAGAAGAAATAATAAAAGTTTACTTCGTTCGGTGAATTTTTTATTTCAAATATACCACAAAAATCATACCTACGACTAAAGACTCTAGTTAAAGTCACTCTGGTAGTTTGTTAGCTGTCCCATTATTTTTGTTCAGTAGCTTTCAATTTATTCTTTTGCAAATTATGCGATTAAAAAATTGTTTTTCGAACTGTACTTCTACCTCTTAAATCCAAAATCTACTTCATATCAAGGATAAATTTGTTTCAGCATTTGCATGACAATACAAAACATGAAAATAACAATAAAAGTAATATTATGCTTAGTTAGAAAAATTAGTGGGAATTTTTGGTTATAGGGTAAGTCAGTGTTAGTTATGTGTTTGTTTAACATTGTGAATAATTACTTGCGAAAAGGGATCCAATTTGTAGTGCAAATGAGTTTTATCTAAGTGAGAGGACATTTTTTATCAGGTTCTTTTAGGACCAAAATGTTCTGGCATTTCGATAACTCTTCATTTTGATAATGGAATGTATGTTTGGATCACTTTTCACATTTAATTATTCACAATGTCAAAATACACTTAATCTTTTTTCACAATTGTCATAGCCAATTGCGGCCAATTTCAAATAGTCATCACCAATTTATTATTGGTGAATCTTAATAAAGTCATGTCTAAAATGTCAGCTCTTAAAATTGCCTAAACATTTAGCTGTGTTGTTGGCACCATGTGTCATGTTTAAATGAAATTATTTCCATCTATATAACTTTTTTTATTGAAAAGATCCCTAATTGAAACTTTCAATTTTCCGATTCTCGATAAAATTATTTGCTTATGAGAAAATTCTCAGCGTTAATCATTTCATTACGCATAATTTCACGCGCAAGACTTACGGAACTACATGTGTCGACAAATGAGACGGCAGTTTTATTATTTAGCATAATTTATTCTGTTCGAAGTCGTTATTTAAGAACTGCTGAGGTGAGTTTGGGTAAAAATGGGTGTCTGATGATTCCGGATATTTGTTGACTTCGGTCAAGAATGTTGAACTTTTTTTTGTTTTGTTTTAGTAACTTCCAAACAAAGAGATCTTAAATGTTTGCAATTTCCTTATTCGTAACATCTTACTAAATCTTTTCCCCCACTTATAAGGGAGTTAATCCCCGCTGAATTTCTCTCTTAAATTTAGAAGAAGCCAATTTGGATATCTAAGTCATCCACGCCTGCTACTAGAAAATGTTTCCACGGATCATTTTAAGCACTCATAATCATCAAAATTGTCCACTAATTACACAAAATAACATTATTTCGCCATTCATCTAAGTAATAATCTCTAATATCAGTTTGGAATATTTTTTATTTGATCCGTGATTATTAAATGCCTTAGTTTATCGTGAGCTGTTATTTTTAATATTGATGACAAACTTTCAAAGTACCTATACAACTCATAATAAAAGTCTCTGTCTTGAGTTTTCATATATTACCAAGTACGTTGCTTTTATTTGAGTTGTAATCGTTAATTTTTCTTCTGATTCATGAATAATTAATTTATTTATTTCAATGAGAAGTAGTCCCAAAAATTGTAAGACCCATTTTTTTTTCGGTAATGATACATGATTAGCTTATTTCACAAAAAAAATAATTTACAGATTAATACCTTCTACAATATTGAATTTCTACATTAAATAATAGGCATGTTTGCCTTCGAATATGAGTTTTGTGTTTTCTGCTGCTTTTTGTAACTTTTCCAATTTCAAAGTTTCTTTTCAAATCTATTCTTCAACTGTGTACTTCTCATATTAATAATTAATTAATTTCAACTCCTTTCAAAATTCCTTATCTTTAGTCATCACTTTTAAAAAAGGGTTCTTACAACCTATAATTCTAAAATCAGGCTGTACAATTAACGAATAATTATTCACAGAAAGTTTTCAGGTCTTCTTTAATCCTTTCAGACCCATTACAAAGGACATTTTAAAACCTAATTATTTTAATTCACTGACTGCAAAGATTTGAAACTTGTTTCATAGATAGAAAGATTAAACTTTTAAATATCTCTCCATTTCTTGGTTTGACAACAGTCAATAAATTTTTACAGTTTGCTTTCTTTGAAAATGGCACTATGCTCCGGTCTGCAAAAAAAGTGAGTAATCTTTTTTGTTTTGTTTTATATATGTATAATTCTCCTAATGATCAAGGGCTTTTTTTAATATAATCTTAGCATTCGAATATTATTTTATGTACTAGTTGTAGTTTAGACAAAATGTGAGCTGAATTACATGCTCATTACAATGGACATAAGGTCCAAGTGGTTGTGATTCTTTAGATAGTAGATTTATTTTGTATTATCGAATTTATTTTAGATACTTAAAATATCTTAAATGAAGAAGAAGTTATAAGTAGGACAAACTATTTAATTTTCATTTTAGAAAAATATAATCTGAAAAATTTTAAAAGATTTCCAAAAGTTTTGGATTACATTGGTAGATATAGAAGAATTGGTTTTTGATGATGATCGCTTTATTGATGGGAAATTCAATTTGTTATAAAAAGGTAAATTTGTTAAAATTCTTAGAAAATTTTCCTGTAATTATTTTAAGCTTTATATTATGCAAATTATTATTACTGAAAACTGACTTATATGTATATAGGGGCTGATGTTAGTATAATATTTCGATAATGAAGATTCTGATGCATCATTTCTTCTTACAACCCAAAAAAAGATGTTAGTTGCAGACAAAAATCATTTAAAATAAAAGATTTAGAGTAATTAATGAAACAAAAAGATGAAAATTTGAAACCATATCTATCATATTTATTACATCACGATTTAACTTCAGGTCTATGTACGGCTGGCTAAGCAAAAATTAAAATAGGTACATCATTGTTATCGCCTATTGTTCAAAATAAAAATATATGCTAAAAAGTGGCTGAAGTTCGACTTTATTTTGAGATTGTGTGGATCATTTGTAGAAATGTGATGGTAAACTCGAAGCAATCCAATCTAAAAACTACGGTTGTACGGTTGTACGGTTGTAATTGTACGGTTTACTTACAATTCATGTGGTAAAACCCACATGATTGTAAGTAAATGTATAATGCATGTGTGTTTCACCAGAGAAGATTTTTTTCATTTCCATGTTAAACAATGTATACGTAAATATGTGAATATCCTTTGTGAAATCATGTATTGTTGTGCATATACCTAATATATGAAATAAATTATTAAAATATTGACTTCTTTGAAACTTATTTAGTGATATAATTGTCGATATTAGTTTGTCTATGTCTTTGTTACATTAAGAATTTGATAGTTAAATTAAATTCCTAATGATCCCTAATGGAAGTCCAAACGATGAATGTTTGACTTTTACAACCTCATTGACCATTTGTCCATTCCAATGGGCATTTTCCCCATTGGAATGGAAACCCGTGGAATTTCTTATAAAACTAATTTTTTATTTTAACATATTTATTAACATAATATTATAATATTTTAACATGGTTATCTTTTTAATCACATCATGAAAGTCCGGTCCAGAAGGGTTAGTTAACTTTCTAATGACCTTCTGTCCAATAAGACATTTAAATTCCTTAAATTTCCAAACAAGAAATAAAAATAAATGAATTTCACTCATAACTGAACATAAGTTTAAATCATGAAAAAAATTATTATCAATAAAAAATCAAAAATAATATAAATATAAAAACATTCATAAATAGTGTTTGAGGGAAATTTTATAAGAATGAATTTAAAAATATCAAAATGCATTTTCTGTAGTATAAAATATATATATAACACATACATAGATGTAAAGTTGAAAGAATAAAAAAAGAAAAGAAGAAAAAAAAATGCTTCATGGGAAAAAGAAACTGCTTCAACACCCATTAGAAATAAAATAATAAAAGTTTTGCAATTCATTCAATCATTTCTATAGTTAAAGCATCCATAATCTTTATAATGTAAATGTCGTCGAAAATATCATTTTTTAAAATTTTTATGTAATATTAATGTCCTCTCCTTTTATCTTTATATCCCTATTTGAATTTTGATTCTATCTTATCTAGAACCAGATTAATAGCTATTTTTAATATTATACGACAGCGAATTTTGAAACTGAAAGGGCGTTTTCCAGAACCAGAAGCAGGTGAAAATCTTTGTTTACTTCGTTGTTTTTGAAGATAATGACGGACCTAATATTTTTTTCTTATATAAATGATTAAAAATAATTATTTTATAGCAATAAAACTTAATAGTTTCATCTCTATATTTTCGTATTTTTAAAATAATTAATACAAGCGCAATTCCTTTTGTAGGTATTCAAATAAATAATAAACGTGAAAATGTTCATTTTATAAATCAAGAATAGAAAACTTCCATAATCAATTTCTGCTTTTATAAATGTAATTTGTAAAACAAACTTTTTCCTTAAAAGTGGTAGTCCTTGAATTAAGAAAAACGCGGGTTCTAATGATCAATGTCTAATCTCTAATCTCTAATCAATCTTAAATTCATCGTCTTCATACAATTTTAAGGCAAATAGATTATTTTTAACTTGGATTTGTTGAAAGTATTCTGTTCTAGCTGTTTATTCGGCGTTGGGGCTTTTTATTTTGTCAGACAGTAGAATAAATAAAAGAAGAATGAACTGTAGTGTACAAGCAATTTTATTGTCAGGTATACGAACAGTATACAATTTATAAAATAAAATATTTTCAAATTAATTACAATAATAATTTAACACGAAATTTATTTAAAAACAATTCGTTTTTAGTTTCATTCTCTGGTGCAATAATAATCCAATTCTGGGGTGAATCCATATTTGAACAAACAATGTAAAATTATCCATGTGAAAATTGGCACCACAGTATTTAACAGAGAACCTCTGAGCCATGTACTATCGACCGTGATAGCGATAGCAAGCCCAAGTAGGAATAGCTATATCTTAAAGTTTAAAGGTAGGAATGAAAAATCAAATTCGCGGGACAAAAATTAATTTTCTCTCTCTCTTTTTCCTTTTTAAAGTAGTCGCTTCAATCACATTGCCCATCTTCTTCTTTATAGACAGCCAAGATTTGAGGGGTCAAAGTTCTGTAGTAACATTATTGGAAATCTCTCTTAAGTAATAACATAATATTTGAAGGCAACACAAATATATTTAAAATTATTACAATCGTATAAAATTCAAAATTGAATATTTGAAGCAATTAAGCCTTAATTGAACTAATTTTTTTTAACAATTTTTTAAAATTAAATACACTTTCCAATTCAAGCCACCAAACGATGCCCGATGGCAGAAAATGTATTTTCCTTATTTATTTAAAAAAGCACTAATTGGAATATAATTGTAATTATTTTGTCAGACAAAGGTTAAAGAATAATAAATTAAGAGGGAAAGAAATAGATCACGAAATGTTTAGTTTTTAACTCACATTGTAATATACATTCATATAAACAAAATTCATTTATATATACAACTGTGCCCAAAGACCAATTATTTTTTTTTTCAAAACTCTTTATTTAATTATCCAAATTTATTTCATTGCCTTCAAAGTAATCCCCTCCGGACACTGCATTTATGCCAACTTTTTTTTTCCAATCCCCAATGCATGTCATCGGCAGGGACGGAATTGACAGATCCTTTTAAATTCCAACAACATCAGCAAGGTCTCTAATTTTAAATCGAAGGTTTGCAAGCACCAACGGACGTGATCTTCATCGTTGAGGTTGAGGTCGACCAGAGGGATCTTCGTCTTCAACTCGCTCTCTCTGCCTTTTGTCCACTTGTAAACATTTCTTTCCGATATAGTTTGCTCACCGAATGCCTTCTGCAATATTCTATAAGTTTCTGCAAATAAAATTTAATGCAAGTTCTTTGCTCAATTAATTCAGACATTTCAAAAATTGCCGAAATCAGTTTAGCGTCTCACAAAGCCAAGCGTGACTCAAACACTAATGAATATTTTGACGCCAAATTTTTCCAAAGATGTTAAGGACAGTGCCAGCAACATAAGAAAAAAAAATTTTAATTCCATAAGTCCAGGAATTTTAAATAGAAAATTGGTCTTAATTTTTGGACACAGTAGCATACTAAAAAGAAATTTTATATGGAAATACTGATTAAAATTATAAAATGAAACAGTTTTGAACTTTTTGTGTGTGTTTTTAACGTGTTTTATAAAAGCATTTTTAAGTGTAATTAACATACATCAAATTTACACAAAAATCTCGAAGATTGTTATGTTCTAATTAGTTTTGGTGAAAAATGCATTTTATTTCTTTCGGCTGTTATATTTAGAAATTTTGATATATAGTTAACTATCTTGCTTTTACAATGCACAATAATAATTTAATACTACCAAACTAAATACAGAAGAATTACTAAATCAATGTCCATAAATATTTAAAGTGTTTGCTTTTGTTCAGTATAAATTTTGTGTCTTTTGCTTTATTTTCATATATACATCGTCCTCTATATTAGAATAAGATATTAATAAATATTTAAAAAAATTGATTAGATTTCAGAACATTTTATAGTCATATTTCTTTTGATAATAAATTACGATATGTTCGAGTAACGTTTCTTGTTTGTATTGTATTTCCATTTTTCCAATATTTTATAACAATAATTAATGAATGATGAGACTATTCCAGAATTATATTAACTGCTTATGGAAACAAGAAGTTACTTAAAGGCAAGTGCTTTGAATATTTTTAATGACAAATAATTGTGGTTAAAACTCATATGTGGAATATGAGTTTTAACCTCAATTATTTTTCCTTCTTTTTAACCAGCAAATAATAGTTCAACCAATTGAAATGCATCGATTAAATGAAGATTAATTTTAAGAAAGATTAATCAATTAAATTTAAATCATCTATAATGATTTTAGATAACACATTACAATGTTTTATAAAACTGATTCTTTTAAATTCATTATAGATGTTATGATATAAAATGACATTTTAAAACAAAATAGTATTAAAAATCTAAATAAAAATTCTGAAGAATAAAAGTTAAAACTTAAAAACCCAAACTAAAAATACTATATTAATTAAAAAGTACCTCCTAAAGTTGCTTGAATCGACGTTTTAAAACAATACGAATGTTCTTAAACGTGCACAATATCTACGCATACGAAATTCCTACTAAAGTCACGATTTCACTTATCTAAGTAGAGAGCAGCTTGCTTGCATTGTATGTTTTTAAAGTAAAATTTCATTTTAGTGCAGTTTCAATATCTTTAAGCTATTACGTATTCAGCTCTCGCTTCTCATTACTGCCATTACAATGCTATCCAAAACCCTATGGTTTCACTTCTGTTCATTTTTTTAAACCATTAGTAAAAAACAATTTCTATCTTCTAATAGATTATTAAAAAATGTGGGAAAAAATATAGTAATACAGAACAAATTTGCTTCATTCCTACTACGATTGACGTTGACGAGCTGCAATCTTTCCTGCTACAATTGAGTCTTCCTGAATCCCGATCTAGTCATTGCAGATAAATACCCTCCCTCAAACACGATTTCAGTGCGAGGCTCTAATGCAACAGCACGGGAATAAGGATTTTTCTTTGCTTGCACTCAGCCTTCTGATCGGGAATGGCGAAATCAAACGGAAAAAATTGTACTATTGCTCGTCAGAAACATTACTGGTTAAAAACCTTTATTTGTTTTTTTTTTTTCCTTAACTGCCTCTGCTTCCTTTCTCAAATTATGTCCTGCAGGTGAAAATCCTTAAAATACAGCATTCGAAAATTAGGGGTCACTTGTATGGAGTGTGATGTTATCTGAGCTTGTTCTTTACACTTCCGGACCCTCTCGTGTACACTTTAAGAGCAGGCAGATTAGGCGGAGGAGAGGCCAAAGTCGGCGCCGCTTATCTAGAGGCTTACTAAGGCAAGTTCAGCAGAATGATTCTTTTGCAGTTATCGTTTCTTTTCCCTGGCATCTGAGCGAGTTTACTACTGGCGGTAGCTGTCGTGGAGGACGAGAGTGTTCACAGATCAGAAAACATTCCCCCCCCCCACCCAATAACTAATAATTATGCGCTGAGAAGATCGGCACGTCTAACAAATAAGACAGATATAAAACAGAAAAAATATTTATAGTTCTATAGCATTTTTAAGTGATATGTACGAACTACAAATATTTACCATGTATGATGAAATACATACTTATTTTAGGGGGAAAAGAAATTGTGTATAAAAATAATTCAATTTTGTATTAAAATTTACAAATTTAATAAAAATTAAACTTATTATAATACTATACAAGAAATAACGGTTTTATTATACATATTATTAAGTTTAATCATTTCTAAATATTATTCACTTATTTTATAAAAATAATTAAGTTTATATTAATAAAGACCTCTTGCGAATTTACTTAATTGCAGCATGAAAAAAAAAAAAAAAGATTTTCGTCGTTAGAAAAATTAATAAGAAAAATCATATTAATTTTTCTTTGATAAAAAGGAAATTAAAAGAATAACAACTTTATACAAGTTTAGTAATTTAATTTAAATAATACATTCAGAATATCTAAAATTAAAACAAAAAAAAACTTCTTATATATAAATTTGTGAAGTGAAACTCGTTTGCTAGAATTTTATCTTTTCTATAATGTATTTATTTAAAATTGAAAAGAATTACTAGACAAAATGGTCTGATTAAAATCTTATGTTAGAAAACAAAAAGAAAAAATACCTTTACTAAAAATAAATTAATATAGCTTTATTTAAATTTAAAAATTTTGCAATTGAAATTTTACTTTTAAAAGTTAAAAAAATTGTTCTCCTAAAATTAAGATAGAGATGAGCAGAAAGACATAAATTGTAGAAATAAAAGGGTTTCTGAAAATTGCCTAAATTCTAATTAAAAACTATTATATTTAAATTGAAAAAATCTGTTAATTAACCCCTAAAAATTAATCTTAAAATTAAAATCTTTAAAAATTTATTTTTTATTAATCTTTTAATTAACTGATAAAACAGATTACTAAATAAGTTATTATTTTCGAAATTAATTAAATTAGTTAGAAAAATAAAAATTAGTTGTTGAAATGCTTTAGAGAAAACTTTGTACTCTTTCATGAAGTTGTACAGTTGTGAAGTTTTATCAAAATTTCTGATTTTTAAAAAATTTTAAACACTATTCCAAAAAAAAAAAAAAGTCAGGTGATTTTAAACAATTAGTTCTTGGAAATCTATTGTATCTCTCTCTCTCTCTCTCTCTCTCTATATATATATATATATATATATATAGATAGATACATCTCTTTGAAAAATCACCTAGGAGACATGAAATTTAGAATGCAATGAGAGTATTTTGTACTTAAATATGATAAAGGCATGCTAATACATTTTCAAGAAG
Source organism: Caerostris extrusa (assembly GCA_021605095.1). NCBI lineage: Eukaryota > Metazoa > Arthropoda > Arachnida > Araneae > Araneidae > Caerostris > Caerostris extrusa. The sequence continues at coordinate 44,650 of BPLR01003806.1, forward strand.
CTTCTCAACAACATGAGTTTCATGTGACCGAAATATTCACTAATGCCTTCTCGGGACAGATGGAACTGGGCCAACATCCCTTATTAAATTCTTACAAATTTGATGAAATCAGAAGGATGGATTGTTTTAATATGATAAATCCTGTGAGTTTGAAGTATAATCCGTAAAATACTGAAATACTATCTCTCCGTAAAAGTATATTACAGATTAAAAATTTGTTTTTAAATTCCCAAATTCTTAATTTTGTCTTGTTTTTATCTTCACTGGCACTTTATATTTTTATTAAGATTTCATTTTTTTTATAACCACAATTTTTTTTTTCCTCGTTTTGTTAATAAAAAATAATCTTTTTGCACCTTTCATTTTTTCATTTCATTTTAAGAATTTTAAGTAATAATTCACTTATAGATATGAAACATTTTAAATGATGAATGTAGGAATGCATAACTTGTCTTTTCTCTAAACAATCAAAATGTACTCATTTATATAAAAATAATTTTTTCTCCTCTGAATTAACGTACAGTGAAATTTTTTGAACTATCTAAAACAAAACTTGTTAACACAGGAACATATCAAAAGTAAATTACGTGTTAAAACAGGTTTATAATTTATTTGAAAGAATATTATTGTTGTTAATATCCAAAATATATCGTACATGAGTTAATCATTGTTTTTTTATATTTTTTTCGATCTTCATATTTTCTATTTTTAAATGGAACACTGAATAAATCATGAATTTGAATATAACTTTGATTGTTATATTCAAATTCATGATTTATTCAGTGTTCCATTTAAATAATAGAAAATATGGCATAAATACAAAAACTTTCAATTCGGCTTTGTTTTTGCTAGATTTCAAACAAAACTCTCTTAATTCCGAAACCAGACGAGCTATAAGGGCCACTCCGACTGCGTCGAAAAGTATAAATTTTCATATTTTTTTTTATGTAATTATTTGTGAGAAAGGTTTAGACACAAAAATAAATTACTTAATAAAAATAATTAAAATTAATTAGAAAATGATATTTATAAAATGGAAAATAAAACAGCATGTTTTATATCTAATCACAACAAAAATATATATATATATTTTTTTTACAGAGGTAATGATAACATAATTCTGATTTCAGTGAATGGATGTTTGAATTGAAATGTTTACAACTTGGAAATAGGTGGATATGGATGATACAACTCTTTAGCCTCTTTATTTTACTTTAGAATACCGAATTTGAATTTAGAATTAACTGTGTTATTATCGTTAATAAGTATGTAAAAATTAATTTATTTCTTTGAAAAAAATAATCTTTTCTTTTAAAGAATTTTCTTGTAAAAAATATATATAAAAGGTGGTTGAAATAAATAAAAACACATAACTAAACCCGCATAACTAAAGGAGAAAAAATTTTAAAACATGAATTTAAAAAAAAATTCAATTTAAAAATTTGGTATCGTTAGAGATCAGTTACAAATATCACAGAAAACATAAACCGATTCTGTACAAATAATCCTCTTCACTTGAAATGAGAGTGCTGCTTCAGCGTAATGTACATATTGAGAATAAGGTGCCTGTAATTCGTCGACAGTTTTAATAGTCTATTAAGGTCATGGGCAGTCTTATGTGAAAGGGCTCTAATTTTTAATTTAGTTGAAATGTTTATCAACATTATTATATTATGCAAAAGCATCCGAAAATTAATGTATAGATTAAAAAATTATGTAGAAGAAAGCCTTAAGATATATTAATGTATTTATTATAATACAAAATTAACTTCGATGCAAGATCCTTAGATTTCTCATATTACATCTAAGAACATTCGAATAAATACTATCTGTTGCCAACTATCAGAGAATTATGGAATGAGTAGTAGCTGTCTCAATAAATGGCGATAATCGAATATCGCTTGGATGTGTTACAAGTAACTAAGGGCTATTGAAACTCATTAATTTTAATAGTTGCATTATGTGTTATTAAAGAAAAAAATTTTTTCACTTTTAGAGGACTTTTTTTCAAAATTTTAAGACAGAATATGTATTTTAAAAAAAAATTCAGTATTGTCTATTTAAAATAGTATTCAATTAAAATAAATTCAATTTAAACTTGTTTTATATGGGAGGGAACTCAGAAAACTCTCATCAATTATACAAAGTTAAGATGCAAGCTTCTAGGCGCTGTCTTAAAAGTTATGAAGTCTTTTAGATTTCGAATATTTTTTACAATATAATACTTTACTCTCTTTAATGTACAATATGCTTTACAGACATACATAAAATTTTATTTTAATTCTATGTATTTTGTGACTGCATTTCATCCTGTATCGTTCAAAATTGTTGACACTTATCTTGAAAATTTCCTTTACTCATCGCTCTTTAATTGAAATATTATGTAAAAACAAACTAATTGCAAATAATTAGATGGGGAAAAACATTTACAATTAAAAACTTAAAAGCTGCTTTTATTGTTTTTGCAATTTATGATTATTTTTTAATAAATATATCGCAATTTTTCCGAAGAGTGACAAAAGTAAAATGTTGATTTAATTAAAGGATCCGTAAGAGATTGTATCTTGGGGCAATAGTTACGAAGAAAAACGAAATTACTCCAGAAATCAAAGTTAGATTTGTTGCAGGACATATAAATATATGGATATATGAATGGATTTTAAGCATGGGCAAATAAATATATATTATTTAGAAAAAAGATTTTCAGAAGAACTTTCGAATCTCCTAGCTGATAGGGTTTGATGAATTCAAACCTATAGCAAAGTGTATATAAGAAAAATGATAATATAAATACAACTAAATTTAGAAAACTCTGATGGCTGGCGATATTTAGAACGAATTGAAGAAAGCAGAATAACAAAGAAACTTTAGAAAGGAAAGTTAGAACGTAAGAGGAAAATCTAGACGATTTTTGAAGGACATGGACGACACAAGTGAAGAAGTCATAAAAGTAATACAATAGGATAGAAAGTGTGAAGGCGGTAGTAGTTCACCACAGGCAGGGCTACCAATGACATTTTTTTTCCAAAACCCAATATTAGGCCAGTTATATTTTCTTAAGATCTAAGCAAAAGCATATGACTGAAGATCATTTCATTTTTAACAGTTCTTTTATTATTTATGATGTTGTACAATCTAGAATATTTATTTATTCGTCCATTCCAGTCCTTGCAAATATTTAATCTTTAATTTAATTGCTTTCAAATGCATTTTTAACACAACTCGTTAGGAAAAATATGCGCTCAACTGCAATTGAAGAATGAAGCAAAGTAGTGAGAGGTCCTAAAATGTAAATTTTGAATCGTGAATTTAAATTAAAATGTAATAATCAATTATAGCTAATGTAATTTTATCAAAGCTATTTAAGTCAACAAAAAATAGTAATTCTAAATGGAATGAAGTTGAAGCAGATGAAAAAGGTAAATTATTCGATTATTCGGTTAATTTATCTTAATCCAATTTCTTTTTAGTAGTCAAGCAACTTTTTTTTTCACATTTTAATTATTATTATATATATTGATAATGCCCTAGATCTTTTGTATTTGACGAAATGAAAATAAAAAAACCCAAGCCTTCAAATAAAACCTAAAGATCGTGGAGAAAAGCACAATATTGCAAATCATGATCCCCAGATTGTAATGTCAGAAATGATATTGATCAACAGAACAATAGAAACAATAGATAGAATGAACAGTAGAAAGCCCAAGTATGTAGGAATTATATATTCTTCAATTAGTAACAGTATATCACTATTCGATGAAACATCTTCACAGTAATATTTAAAAAACAAATCATTTCATTGTTGTAAAAACTGCTGAAGTAGATTGCTTTGAGGCATTGCAAAACATTCAATGAGGTAACTGCGAGCTCACAGTTATTGGCAATTAGAATACTTTTAGATTGGTAATTCGGTCATTTTCTTTCTTTTGTGTTACCAACTGTATTTAGTTTTACGTTTGTTTATCAAAGCAACTTTTAATTTAATCCTTCCGAACCTTAAAGCAGCAATTGAAAAATCACAAATCTTTTGTAAGCTATTACACAAATAGTAGATTAAATTTTCATTTTATAAGATGTTATTTATTTTTTATCACATTTGAATGGACTCTTGCAACTAGTTTAATTATGGCAAATATATATTGTGAAATTTCTGGCAAGTTATATTGTGAAATTCCCATCAAATTATATTATGAAATTTCTGGCAAAACTAAAAACGTTATTTCAATTTTATTTTCATTTTCTGGTTATTATAATTATTTATCAAAATTTAGCAAATCTTGATAACATTCCTACATTCTTGACTTAATCTGCAAGTTAATTTCATCTAAAAAAATATTTGAAGGATAATAAATAATTCATAAAATAAAAGAATTAATTATGTTAAAATTTCAATCCATTTTATTTTCTGTCCTTCATATGAGATTTATAATTATTCTACATGTGTTTTGTAAGCTTGAATTAATTTTAGTCTGTTTAGTACCTACTCAAAATTTATTAATAAAATTATTTTAAAATATTCGAGGTCAGGTATATCTTATCATTTCTTGGAAAAACAAAACTCAGAATTATTTCTTGATAAAGATGAAAAATAACTATGTAATAAGTGCAAATCTTGAATTTTAAATATCTTATTCATAATATATAAAAGTCATATTTTAAAAACTAGAATTTCAATTTCATATTCCACGCATTAAGCAATGCTAAAAGATTTTCACATATGAACCATTTGAATGCTGGTACAGTCATCAATAATCGTATTATCTTCCCAATTCTTACGTAAATATGCAAAATTTTAAAATAGTATCTTCAAAACGTTTAAATACTAATTTTTAACTCCGTAAAACATCCACAAGCAGAAACAACAAAAAGAATGAGATATCTTTTCAAATCATCCTTAAAGATCTTCCCGTGGACTCCATATCTAATGAAATTAAGGATCTCACAATCGAGCTTGGGTTTCAAGTTGGAAAGAGTTGTTCTACTCTTTCCCTCTTCTATTTGATAGGAGATTTTTTTCGAAAAAGATATGTATACCATTTGTAGATCAATTGTAGAGCTAAAAAAAAGAAATGTCCATTAATCTCAACACTATATTACAGAACTTTGGTGATAATTTTTTAATTTGATGTATTTTTTTTTAAATTAAATTTTAATTTTTTGTTTAGTAAATTTTAATGTTAACTTTTTTTATGCATTTGAATCAAAATTAGTATAACATAAAAAATTATAAATAAATAATTACTAAAATTGGAATTACAACTTTACATAGATACATTTCATATTATTTACAGTATGATCTATAGAATTTCTTAAAAATTAGCAGTTTGCAAAAATTTTAAATTAAATCATTGAACATTCTATTTAATTAATCAAACAACAGTTCGAGCTCATGAAAATTGAATTAAAATGCTTTATTTTTAAACATTTAAATAATTTCAAATACATTTTTAATGCAGCTAAACGAATTTTAATATCTATTGTCATTAAAAAAGTCATTTTTAAATATTATTGGATGTAAATAAGTACAAAATATTCCTTGTATTTTTCGTGAAACGGTTTTTATCAAGAAATAGCAGCTTTTGATGTTTGCGAATTTTAATGAATGGAAGGGGATAATTAATGCAATAATATGTTAATTACTACAGCACCGTATATTAATGTTTATACGAAATTGCGCTTTTCTGATTGAGCATAAAATAGAAATCAATTCTCGTGAAGATTCTATAAAAATGCAATCAATAGTTCTTCATCACCTGCCATCGGCAATTTTAAATAAAATGATCCTGTATCCTCCTCCTATTTAAACAATCCTCCCTTGAGCAAAATGTCAAAAAATTTTTTGTTTCCAATATTTTTAGATAATTATGATTCTGGTACTTTTATGTAAATCAAAATCAATAAATAAAGAAGAATTTATGAATAAACACAACCCTCCCGAGACATTTTCACAATAATAATTAAATTTTCAGTTTTCCTCCATTAGAAATTCATTTGAAATTATTTAACATTTTAAACACAAAATATTAATTTTAACACAAAGTCCATGAGTTCTAAATTTGTTTTACTAATAAAATAAAATTATTACATTTAAAATTTTTGTAAACTTTTAATTTGATTAAAAAAATCATGTAATTTTCTAATTAAAATTCTACGCGTAAAGTATCTAAGGTGCAAGATATGGACTGCGCTTCATTTGCAATAGCGATTGGCAATTACAGCCAAGTGTCAAGGAAATTTCATACAAGCGTCTGCGGTCTCATCAATTATTTTTCTCATCCTGTGCACTCTAATTATTTCGTGTCTACATCTATCTGCACACGTCCTCATTTCTGATTATATCGATAATGCAGCAATCTGTCAGTTTTATCAAATTATTGATCACTTCAATATGCTGTACTTTACGATCATTTCTTATTTTCTAAATTTGTTTAATAATGTCTGAATTTATTTCAAACAGATTATACCAAATTCAGATTGTAATCTGAATATGAGTGATGGGTTTTGTATAGAGCAATATTTTTCAGAACCTAATTCAGGTACAAATCTGATTAATACTCTTCTTTTGATGTAACATGATTAGAGCCAAAATTCAATAAACTCATTTTAAAGCATCAAGGACAAGCATCATACTAAAAGTTTTAACACTTAAATAAGCTTCAAATCTTTTTATTAATTAAATTAGCCATAGTAACTTTGTTATAATTTAAAAAAAATATTTATAAAGATATGATTAAAAAATAATTAATATTTTTTTCTGTTATTAAATACGTATTAATAATTGTTCTGTAATGAAATAAGCAGTAATAATTTTCTGTAATTAAATAAGCACCTAAAATTTTTATTTTAGATGAAAACTCTCTCTATTAATAAAAAGGAAGTGTACAAACCTATCTAGTTTTTAAAAATATTTAATATTATTAGTTATCCATTACTAAATGGACCACTAAATTCGTAATTACTAAATTCGGCCCACTAAATTACAAATTTAGTGGTCTATGAGTTGAGTAAAAAATTACGATTCATAAAATTCAAAGAAAAGTTTAAATGCTATAATTTTAAAATTGAAATTTTCTGAACTGATAATAGCTTATCACTTTTACTTTCTGCGAATCTTGCAATAATAATAGATTATATGCATTATTATTTTATGTTTTTAAATCCTGCGTACATTAATTTCATTTTTATTTTATTTTTCATGTAAAATTTCTAAATTTGAAATTAATTTTTATTTTAAAATAATGTTCGTATTTTTAAAAGTCCAATTTTTCATGTATTTGACATTTCACTTCATTTAAAAACTTGATTCAGAATGGCTTCTGTTTCTTTGGCTCACTCCAGGTTTCTGTTTGATGTTATGTTCAACCATATTGACGTGTTTCGGAATACTAGTTTTAGATTAATATATTTTTTTACAAAATTGATGAGTTAGTTTCTCTTTTGTAGTTGAAGGTGTGTGAGATCAAGATCTTCTTCAGAATAATCAAGAACTCAAGAATCAAGTTGAGAATCAAGATCTTCATCAGCTCCTCAGTTTTCAGTAGAAAAATTATGGGGACATTTCCAACTTCATCAAAATAAATGTTATCTTATAAAACTCCGACGTAATTGACAGCAGCAATCTTAAATTCTCTTATCTTGTGCGAGTTAAGATGCTTCGAACTGTTTCAGGCATTTGGAACTTCTCGGAAGGCGGAAATCAGATATGGTAGATTTTCTCCCAATCTCGAGAAAAATCTCTTTTTTTATGGTGTATCATGTTTCAAAACGGCGTTGAATCTATTCATAAGGTAGTTTGAACTAAGAAGTAGAGCACCATGGTGAAGATCCGATTCTTTTTTTTTTTCCGATTCTTTCTTAGGTCAACGATGCCCTAAAAATTATTTCTTTGTTTAATTTTTTTATGGTTTCTGTTTGATAAATCTGAGAAATTCAGGTCAACAGCAAACAGCACATATTTGTAACCCTGGAAACTTTTATTCCACAGTTCCGATTATTATTATTAATTATTTGGAATAATTCATAAGGATGTGTTATTTGCATAATAGAAATATCATCAAAATGATGCGTTTTAGCTTGACGTTTACAGGAAATACAAGTAGTGCAATATTCAGTGGCATCTTTGTTTCAGCTTGGAATCAAGAAGAAGGAATATCTCAATCGTTAGTTTCTTCTTAGTTCGTCGTCTTAGTTCGAAGGTGTGTTTCATACAAATTAGAATGAGCCAGCACCAAAAAGTTATAAATAATAAGCAAATTAATAAGAGGCTTATAAAAATTTATCCGAATGCTGTTGTGATAATAATAAAGCCATGTGGATAACGATATTTTTCTTGTGCAATTTGTTTTAACGATGGTTAAATAAGTGCCTATTTCTGATTCCGGAAAAATGCTTAATAATCGGTAAATAATCGATTAATTTATTTTGCTATTTAGTTTTCTGATTTACTTAAAGAAAACACATTGAAGAAAAATTTTGCAATTATGGCATAATCATTTTAAATTTCTTCTCTATAAACTTTTTCTCATTAACATGTAATAGTTTATTGTGATTTAGAATTTCATGTTGTGTATTTTAGTTAAAAAGAACAATTCTTAGTTCGACAATTCTTTTCAAAGCAAAGAAACAACTAGATTCGTTTTAACCCAGTGGCTCTCAAATTTTTAAAGTCGGTTGCATTTAAATCCTGCAAATATCTGAAGGCACAATATATACAAATTTCCGATAAACATATTATAACAGTTAAGTCAAAAGCTATAGAAAAATAAAATGAGATGAAAATGAAATAAAACTCATCCCAAGTTAGCTTATTCTTGAATTTATGGGAAATATAAACCTGATGTGTCCTAGTGATTTCTTCAATGTTTGGAAATATATTTAAAGGCAAACTCTCATTTTACCTTCAATATAATATTTCCACTCTTTTTACATTTTATTTTGGGAGGGTAGAACATCGTAATTCACATAAATATGACGTTCAAAATCGAAGTAAAATTTTCAAAGCTTTTATAGATATTAACAGCCATTCTACTTTTATAGGAATTCAAAAATTTCAACAGACAATTCATTATATTTAATAGTAATCTTTTTCAGCTAATGTTAGATGATCAACTACATAGAATACCACTTACAAATGGAACAATCTCATAGTCTGAAATGCAAATTTTTTAACATTAAAAATCATATGGAAATGGATCATATGGAACTATGGAAATTACCGCAGCTCGAAAACATTCTTTGGCGCATTATCGCTCTTTATCACTTTTTGTATAGATAAAATAAGGGAAACAAGTAATATTAAAAAATAATTAAAGTCAATTGCTACTTTTTTTTTCATTATATTGCAGAAAGTCCTTTTTATAAATAATTTTTCATTCATTTTTTTATGTTTATCTGGCGCCATCTGTTAATAGATACATGCAACTTAAATGTAAAAAAATATAATTAATTAATTTAATTTAATTACTGAATTGATATTTGAAAAACTGTATTAACATCAAAGTGTCATCCACTACAAGTTAAAAAAATGTATTTGAACTTGAGTGGATGAATAAAAAGTATTTTATTAATGATTGAAAATTTGAACAAGATATATATAGGGTGAGTGTGAACTAATAGAATAAATTGAAAAAGCAAACAGTAAGATTAGTTGTTTATAAGGAAAACGGTCTTTTGAACGAAAAAAATTAACAAGGCAGAGAGTAATTATATTTATTTTTATACATGGACATATAATCTGAAATACCACAGACCGCACCTGGAAATGTAGTAAATTGAATATTTCAAATAATGAACTTTAATTGATTGATGTATTTTAGCAATTTACTTTAAATTAAAAAAAAATTTGTAATTTATGCCATCACATGACAGTAGAAAATGTTTTTATTTAATTAAAATGAACTAATTAGAATATATTCTTAATTTTTGGTTAGACTAAAGAATAATAATCTTAAAGGAAGAAAACTAGAATACTCAGTGCTATAGTTTTAAATTTACTTTGGAATACAGTTACTACATACTTGTGGAAAACATTCATTTATAAATACATAACTACCATAAAAAGGAAAAAAATAAGGGATAACTTAATAATAACTAATAACTTCATTTATATATACATAAACATTCATTTATATACGCTAATTAAACAAAAATAACTTTTAAAGCATATTTGCCCTTATATAATTTTAAACAAATTTATTTATTCTAAGATGATTATTAAACTATCAATTCTAATATTCACTCAGATAAGAAAACACATATTTTTATTCACAGAAATTAATACTTCCTTCTTTTTAAAAAGCACTATATATAATGGAAAAAAATTTAATTAAAAGAAATATATGTACATAAATGCTTAGAATACAAAAACTGATCATCTATTATAATTATAAATGCGGTAAAAAAATGTTTATAATTAATAAATTCATATATACTTTTTAAATCCAGCTGATTAATTACAAACTAATTATTATTGACTTTAATACAAAAATATTTATTTATGAAAAATTGAAAACTATATTATCATGCTTTCATCCATAAAATAAAAAAAGGGTATATGAAATATGGAGGTATTTATGCAACAAATTCAAAAATTACATACATATACATAAATATTTTTCCATATTTTTTAACGAATATACTTAAATTTCGAATTTACCATTCCATTTTTTTTTTTCAAATGAATACAAATAAAACAATATGATTATATTTAAAATACGCTTTGGTGTTCCGTGCTCTGCATCAACGTTGCCAGTAGAATAAAGCAAAGCCTCATATGTGTTTTTTGGAACCTTAGACATCTTAAGTCCTTCCTTTTTTCTTTTTCTGCACTTCAGTGCTTGATTGTCACTTTCGCTAGGGTCTTCCAGTACTGATGATATTCTTCAAGTTCTCCCCATTTAGCAGATCTCATTCTTCATAACTCACCCTCTGGATCCTTTTCTTCTTGCACCAGAGATCACGTCTGACTTTTTTTTTCTCCCCTTTCTCTGATAATCCTCACATTTTATTATTACCAAGATCTCTGCCCTTTTTCAATTTTATGCTGGGTTTTCATCTTAAAATCCATCCATACATCTATAACTTTTCTATCGGTGGAAGGCATCGACACTTGATCAGTCTTTGGAGTTCAGAGGTCCATTTCTTACTCATAAGCAGCATTTACTAAAATATCTGTATACACCTGGCTAATCATTCCCTCGCCGCCAAACCGCTCAATTCCTTTTTAGCAAACTCACAATATCAATAAAAAAGTGACCACATATATCTTCACTTCCTCTTCTCAGCCATCTCCACCTCCCCCAGCCCCTTCATAAACCTTCTCTCCAGCAGTAATGCAAACCATATTCTAACCCTCCAAGCTTCGAAGTTTAAAAAATAAAATAAAATAAAATACAAATAACGCAAAGATAACAGTATCCTGCTCCCCATATTTTCAACTGCTTTGATGGGCCAATTTCTACAAGAAAAAGCCATTCTTTAATCAAAAGCCGACTCGCATTCAAAGGGGACCAGAGGCCGTCATACACAAATCATTTTAACATATATGTATAAAACATTTACAGCACATGAAATTTATATATGTATTATTTAAAATTTTACGCCTAAATACGCACAATATTTCTAAATAATATAGACAAGAAAGATTATTTTTTATAAGAGTGGAAATGTTTGGGAGCTTTCAATAATTATTTTTTTTCTTGTAAGAAAATTATTTTGAGACGAACCATGTGGACAGGTGTCGAAATATGTCATGGAAGATGGCATGCTATGAGTTTCAATAAAAGAAAAATATTTTCAGTTATAATTTACCATCTTTTTCTTGACTCTGACGTATAAAAATACTTATTGTGTATAATTGTAAGCCATTGTAAGCCATTTTATTTAATTTTTTAAGTTAGTAAAGAATAATTTATAAAACTTCTCAACGAACATTTTTAATGGATTTTTCAACGGACACAATCCTAAACAACCAACAGATTTTAAAGCCATAAATATTTTAGACAGAGCTATAGGAAAGCAACTTAAAATTAAACAATGGTTGAAAACTAAAGAATCATACATTAACTTTACATAAATGTAGATGACGTAATTTTAAGAGAACTAGAATCATAGTTTGAAGTATAGATAAACAATTTCATGCATTTTTAATTAAAATATCCAGACATTAAAAAATTCAAAATATCCCAGATTCAGGATATTTTGATTATTTAGAATTTTCGTTCTTGTAATAAAAATATTTACAATTTTCCAATAGAAATAATTTAAATACGAAAACTATTTATTTGACTGAATAAAGATAATAAAATCAGATTAAATAGAACTCTATAATATGTATTTTAAATGATGGATAGAGAATTGACATAACTAATCCTCCATTAGCTATGACATCTGGAGCCATCTTTACTTTAAAAATGTCATGTCAATGCTATTTGGATATTGGATCAGCTCAAAATTGTATGTTTTAGCAATATTTCTGTGCAATGTTCCAACAACATCGTCATCCCAGATTGTTCAACTTTCTAGAGATTAATTTTTCTTTTGGCTCGATAGCTTTATTTAAAGTAATTTCTTTACCGATAACTGTGTATTTAATCGCAACAACGGTTATATTCGTCAATCAATCCATCTATTTATCCACCGTCCTTCCATTCAAAAAAATTTTTTCCTCTATTTTTTCTTTTCTCTAGACCTTAAATTATGTTAATTTACATATTTGTTTTCCTGTTGATTCCTTGAAGTTTCTTGGGAGCATTTTGTGGCATTTTCTAAACGTTTTTTAAATTCTTGGAGATAATCTGTCAATGATTCATTGGTTTGGAAGAACTATCGCTTTCTTCCCGCTTGATTTAGAATAGCTAAAGACCTACAATTGGACGTTCATACACTACTCTTATAGCATGTGCACTTCTCGATATGCACACAGCAAAAATGATAACTGCTTAACCCATTATAGTCCTTGAGTAGTTATAGCATGGTGTAAACATAAATTTCATTGTTCTAATAATCTTTCACCAGTCTATTGGATTGTGAATACCCCCTTGTGGAAGTCCTCTTGCAGAAAATTTTGTAACGACTCCTACTCGTTCGAAAATAATTGTATCGATTTTACAGCAAAGTTCATATCGTTGTTCCTAATAATAATACTAGATATGCCAGACATTCTAATTCTTTCTATGACCGCATCATAAATTTTTATAGCTGTTAAATATTTAATCGTTATTCCTTCTAGCCAACGGCTGTGTTGGTCAATGACAGATAGAATTGATAGGTAGCCTCGGATTTATTTCTGTTCAAATGGTTCCAAAATATTTGCAGTAGCCACTGGGAATGAGAGTTCTGACGTACCCACAGCTTCAATAGTCGATATATCATATTTTTTGTAAACTTATCTTCTTAATTGGCAATCATGGCAGGATTCATACATCTATTTAACATCTCTGACCATTCCTTACCAACACAAGGACATGACAATCCAAACTAGTTTTCTTGAGTATCAGATGTCCTCAGATTGCAGTTTCATGTTCCAACTTTAGAATAGTTTTCCTTCTGCACTCTAAACTACCAATTTAACATATCTGCTACTTTGCTGATATAATATAATAAGCCTGTCTCTATTCAATATTTAGACATCTTTGACACCTGTTAATATATAGCCTGCAACATCAACTCCTAGGAGCAAATCGATTTCCAAATGTTTAAGATTTAAATCGGATACTGTTAACTTTTCTCTTTTAATTCGTTTATTGCTGCAGTATCAGTTTCTTTAGAACAAATTCACTATTTCGTTTTCTGATAACATTGACATATCCATGAAAATGTTTTGCAAATTACAAATTTTTACTTTATATGTAACATGTCAAAATGATTTGAATTAGTTACTACCGAAAATAGCATGAATGAATACATTATTCAATAATTAGAATAATTATAATTCATAATTATACATTATTAAATACGTTCCTACTAATTTTGAAATAATTAATATCAAATTATTCGATCATCTTAATTGAGAAAAAGCTTTGGATACAATAATAAAAGTGAGCAAAGCGCTCATAAGATTTAATGACGTTAATAATATCAATATACTTAATAATATATATTTGAAACATAGATGTTTGTTAAAAAAAAAGAGAGAAATTATTCCTAGTAAAGTAGAAAATATTTTTATCTGTGCTTAAGAGAAGAGAATGACAGTTTCAAAATTGCAGTGTTTGTCTTTTACAAAATAATCGATCCTTGCTTTCCTTTTTCTTACTGCTTGGGGTAGGTAAGGAGAATCTAAAAGAAAGAAAATGAACACTCGCTAGATGCCCAGAGAGGGAGAATAAACGCCATGAAAGAAGGGATTCCTTCAATAGAAAACAAGATATTCTGTGGGAGGTTACGCTACAGCTATTATGATATTTACGCTCCCAATTTAAACTCGATTAATTTAATTTAATTTAAAGTCAAAAATTAATTAAAATCGGAGAAATATTACTGTTTAACCCAATGCAATTTATAGTTAATTATTTTCTACAAAAGTAAAGATATAATTAATAAAAAAAAAAATCTCACGTAGATTAACACTAAGCTCAAAATCGAGCGAGCTTTAATACAGCTGCTATACAAGATTCGTACCACCAAAAAGGGATCTCAATAGTTCACTGACTCAATCAATTCTTTCCCTATCTAGTGAAAAATCAACAAGCAAACCGACCATCTCAACCTAAGATAAAATTCGAAATATTCTTCCCCATACAGAAAACTAAAGAATGTACAAGTTCACTGACCGCCGACGTGTCTGCTACCACTCTCAGTCGCTTCTCACGTTCAACCAATACCACCTAGAATCCAAAATTTCACTTCAGAATGATGAAACATACTGCTATGTATGAAAGTGGATGCTACTGGCGTAGGCGAGGAAAGCGATGAAAAAGATTTTTTTTTTTCTACCCGCAATTTTTCTTGCTTTTTCCCCCGTTTAGTTTTCTATCAGAATATCAAGATTTGGAACTCTATGTGTTTTGTTTGCATATTTTTTAAATTCATAGAGCAGAAAAAATATCATATTAAGAATAAACAATTCTAAAAATGCAACTAAATTTTAAATCGATTCAAAGTTAATTATTAATGAAATGAAAATTTATTTCAGCTGATTTAGCAATTTGTTTCAGAAATCTATATTTTAGAAATATATAATCCAAAATATAAATCCACATTTTAGAAATCTTAAGGCACATTATTTAAAGTATTTTAAAGCTATTGGAGAAAAAAATACAACAGACACAGATATAGTTTTCCTGCTATGAACTTTTAAATTTTATTAATACCAAGAAATAGTCTAAATTAATAGTAAATTTTATCATATGTATTAGAGATTAATGTTTATTGTCAGTCGAACACACGAAACAAAATATAAGATTTGGACATATTTTATTTTTAACGAAAGGTTAAGCCACCTTCAACGTCTATCGTGTTTATTCATAGTACACAAATGGAGCATGAAATCCATTGAATACACCAAATAAAAATTTATTTAATTCAAAATTATTAATTATTTTCCCTACATTCATACTAGAATTTAAAAACAATTTTCATATCCTACGTTATCTCTACTTGTGAAGATCATGTTATTATATTTATAATTAAAAACAATGTTTTAAAAGCAAACTAAACATCAACAAGTTGACCACTAAGCATTAACAAGAAGAAATAATAGCTATATACACTGATGGTGGATTGAGGATTAAACAAAAGGAATTATCTCTTGAAACCTTTTAGACTCCTATAAAAAAATCGTGCAATATCTAAAAGGCTTTGAAATTTTACAACAATTTTCAGTGTCATTTTTATGTTAATTAGGATTTTCTACATTCACCTTAATTAACCTTAAAAGGAGAAGAAATCTTCAATGTATTGAGGAAATGAGCGTTTGCTTTTCAAACATATGCCCAAATATTGAAGAAATCATTAGTAACGTGTCAGGATCGTGTTTCACATAAACACAACAAAGAATAAACTTAAGGTCCATAATATTTTATTTAACTATTAAAGTGTGATTATAATTGTATGTGAGATTTTAAATGCTACCGACTTCAAAAAGTTTGTGAACCACTGCTCTAGGCATTCTCAAAGGAATGTTTCTTTTTGAAGAAAAGTTATTCGTAAATAATAAAGAGTAAAGTGTTTATCTTTATCCTTAGATAAAAGAAAAGGCAGTGCACAGAATTTTAATTATCAGCGAATTCACGCTTCCAGTTGAAGTATGCAGAAGCATATTTATATATCTATTTATCTATCTATCTATCTATTTATATATATACATATAAAGAGCACGAAAGCCAAAGGAGAGGAGACAAAGAATGAATTAGAAACATGACCAAAACTACTACTGATATTCGACACAAAAAATTCATGTAAAAAAAAAAAAAAAGCCATCATAGCAAAGATATCAAAAGCCTCAAGTGTCTCACATTTAAACTTTCAAAATTTTAATAGAAATGCAATAAAACAAAAAAATCAAAAGGTTGAACGGCAAAATCTGCACTGGTAGATAAAAAAAAAGGTCACACACAAATTTGTCCAAGATATATAATGACAAGGTGTAAAAGCATGTCCCGAAAATCCGTAAAAACCTGAAAGAATTTAGTAAACCCAACGGAAATCAAATATAACATGCTGAGTATAACTTTTTTAAGATACGCAACCTGGATGTTATAAATTGGTAATATCTGCTCACTAGGGGACTGGAGGCAAATCACACGCACACACTATATATGTATAGAAACGCACATATATATATATATATATATATATATATATATATATTATAGTATCCGTAACAACATTTTTAAGTCTTTGAAAACTTTTTATTCCGTTCGGTCCAAGATTCGCATTCAATACTTCAGTTTCATTTGCAGTGTCTTATCTGTCATTTTCACATTTGAAACATCATATTTTTATCCATTCATGTTCTGCCATGAAGTATATCTATCAATATATCTGTATTATAATATAAGTTTCATCACAAGCATAAAAGTTAAGATTATATATATATATATATACATATGTTATATATATAGGAAGACGGACTAAGGGCCATTCCTCTAGTGAACAGATATAACTGGTTTATAACATCATATCAAGATGTTATAATTAATTTCCTTGGGCTTACTAATTTGTTTTGAGTTTTACGGATTTCCTGGACATATTACTACAACCTGTCATTTTGCATTTTATAAAAATTTATGATTCTTTAAAAAATATAATGTATATACATATACTATATATAGAAATGGTGTTGTGTTGTGCTGTCGGTGTCTAGCGGTATTTTAAACGAGACGCTGTCAACTGCTTTCGTCAACAGCAAACCTTTTGCACTGCAAGTTCCTCGAAGTTCAGAGATCATTTCTCCCACGCATGGGGAAGCTTTCGCGGATACATAACCGTCCAGTGTCGACCTCTGCTGATTAGTAGTCAAACAAATCCTACATTTCGGCCATCCTGAATGTCGCTAGTCTTAGAAACTTTGAAACACATAAAATATCAAAGAATTGGAGAATATGACCTACTGATAAAGTAATGGCAAAAAATAATGAAAATAGCAAATGATATAAAAACTAATGTTTAAAAATTTTATTAGAAAACAATAAATTCCGATACTTAGTAATGATCGTTCTAATAATACCTTATATTAAAATACAAAATGCAAATAATGCTAATATCAAATTCAAAATGCATATTCTACATATAAGAAAAAAATAGTAAAAATTACAATATTTTTTTATCATATTAACAGAAGTAGAAGTTAACATTAAGAATGCGATTCCTCAATTTAGATTTTTCCACCTTAAAAGCTCAGGGGGTTACTTCCCTTCCCTACAATGTCTTCGAATGCTTCAAGTTCAGTTTAAATTTCCCTTTCTACTCTGAGGACTTTCTCTTGAATGATTTCGATCTCTGCATTTGGATCCCAGTAACTTGAAACTAGTTGATCTATTGCGTCCTTTAGGTTGCTAAATAAGTGTAATAAGAGGTATTCCGCCAACTGATGATATGACACGCGAGCAATTCAATCGCTCATACCACTACTTTGGCCGACCATCACCATTCTTCACAACATTATGGGCTGAATATTTTCCAGTACGTCGACGGAGAACAACCCTACTTAATCTCCAGATTTTATGTTTCCATCACTTTTAACTTCAAACATGCGAAAAGAACAGATTTTTGTCTTCTTTTGCTTCAAACGATATAAATCCAAAATATCTTTGATTGTATCAACGATACCCTGCATTCCTGCTCATGTAGCTTTAATGTTAACAGCGCGCTTATTTGAAACTGAACTACATTTCCCTTTTGTAGAAGCTAATACTTATCGTCTAAGCTAGTAATACCACATTTATACTCATCCAAATCGTTTTTTATCATTAGGTACTATGCGAACTTTTTCTGGATAATGCTTTTTGATAAGGATTAGAGCATCTTACATGTTTGCCAATAACACTATTAGGTTGGACATATTTTCTAGGCATGATTCAAACATGTGTGGGATACAGTTTTGATGCAATTCTTACAGATACATCAGTGTCTTTTTGTTTTATCTGATTTACACGAAAGAAATGGAGTCTGGGTTAAGTAATGGAGGGATAAGGGACTTAAGAAAGCCACTAGCATGACGCAGTTCCCTTCATCGTCCAAGTTTAATTTGAATGCCTGCATTGACCATGCCTTCGTTTTGTTTTTGCTAAATTCAATACTATCATCGTTGACTATAAATTTTGCTGGTCTAAAATATCAGCTCATGTAACTGACTGATTGTGAGGTTGGCATCATGTGTCATGTCAAAATGAAATCATTTCCATCTGTTGTAGCTTCTTGTTGAAAACATTCCTTAGTTGGGATCCACCAATTTTCGATTCCTGCCAAATTTATTCTTTTATCAGAAAAATTTGACATCTCAATGCACTCATCTTCTTATAATAAGTTTACAAAACTACATGTGATGACAACCACAGTTCTATTATTTAACTTTATTTCTATTGTTTTAAGTCCTTCTGTAAATACTGTAGAATAGATTTGTGCAACATGAATATTTGATGTCCCTGATTTTCATTAACTCTGTTCGGAAACATTGAACGGTTTTTTGTGTTGTTTCACTAATTTAAGACAATAGGATCTTAAATGTCCAGCATCGCCACATTTGCAACATCTTACAGAATCTTGTTTTCCCTTCTATCAGGAAGTCTATTCCTATTCACACCTCCTCTACTCTATTTATTATGACGTTGGCCCCTGCTGAAATTCGCCTGAAATTTCGGTAAGGATTGTTTAGAGAATTTTGATTGTTCCTGTTCGCAGTTAGGAGATGTCTTAACATGCCTTTTTAAGTTTTCATAATCGTCAAACTTTTCAACCAATTCCATAGGTAGAATAATGATACACCATTCATTTAATTAATAATCTCTAAAATCAGAACTGAATTCGCTTTTTAATTTGGTCCGTTATTATCAAGTCACTCAGTTGATTAAACGTTGTTATCCTTAACGCTGAGGTCCAGCTTTCAAAGTATGTATACAATGCGCGATAAAAATCTCGCCAAGTATTACTCTGAGATTACTCTTACTATGTGTCACAAACAACTGACGAAATTTTTCTGGAATTAATTTACAGCGTTTTAGCAATATTTCCTTTACATGGTTATAATAATTAATTTTTCTTTTGATTCTCTATAAGTTAGTTAATATATTTCATAGGGAAGTAATCTCAATAATTCTGAGACCAAATTCTTCTGGAAATAACACTCGAATAGTTTGTCTCTCAAAATAGAACTAAATACAAACTAATATCTTCTTCAGCTTCGAACTTCGCAATAAATTTCTAAATTCTTTATTAAGAGCGTTTTATTTTTCTTTATTCCCCATACCGAGTTTTTGAGTGTTATTCGTAATTCGTAATGCATCTTCTCATTCATTAATGATGGTGTTCCATAACTACTCACAAAGTTCCACATCATAGACATCACTTTTAAAGATAGTATTCTCATAATCAATAATATTAAAATCGGGTTTTGTGGTTATTGTTAATTCCTCACACAAAATTTTCAAATGTTTCTTAAGAACTTTTGCTAAGTAAGACATTTTAAATTTTCTTAAAACTTATAATTCAAAAATAAACAATAAAAGGTCAGTTTCACTCACAATTTCATTGAGAATTTAAAGAAAATAATATAGAGGATAATTTCTTTCCCTATCCCTACAAATAAGGGATAGGGAAAGAAAAAATCAGCATTCTTTTTACATTGTTTCGAATATAAGTTGCACCATGTAAGTACCTTAAATGTATCGCGATAAAATATTTTAAGAGCATTACACCAATTAATCCATCTAGTCCTGAATTTCACATTACGAAGGATATTCATTTCAATGGAGGTATCAACTAGGAGGTGGGCTTCATCGTTTGTTTAGAAGATTACCATATTTGGTAAAAGGTGGTAAAGCTATTGGAAAAAGAAGCACTGATCATAGGAACGAAAGTAATCATAATGTTTTATCTGGATAAGATTTAAAACTGCTGCAAAAAGCAGAAATAAAGCTGATAAAAGTTTGGCACGTAAAGCTGTCAATAGTCTACAGTTCATAATAGGTTAAGGAGTATATAAAACGAAGAGAAAAAACAGGAAACTGGTCATTTCAACTAAAACAAAGGTTTCAGAGCATGATATTTTTGATTAGCAAAAATATGACATTTATTTTAAAAAGGATCACTAGAATAAAGAGTAAGTAAGGATCACCCGATCTAATTAATTTCTCATAAAAAAGTAGAATCTTTTCTTCAATAACAACTTTAATAGGTTATTATCTGTCAATAGAAGCCTAACTTCGATAGGTATCGGTTTAACAGCTTCAATTATGAGCTTCAGTGATTGATTTTTGTAAAATTTCGAACTTCTTTAAAATTTGGCCGCTTGTCCCTATAAAATGGCTCATAGCAATAAGTAATTAAAAGGTAGCATAAAAGTTCTGTAAGTCATATTTAAAGTAAGTAATATTATTAATAATATACAAGTAATATTAATATATGTAACGTAATATTTGATCTGCCACTTCCCCACAGGGGGATCCCGCCAAGCGCTTTAAAAAAGTTACAATATTTGTAAAACGATTTTTAGAATAACTCTATGTATGGCTTTCAGTTTAACTTGTTATCAAAAGTCACCTCTAAGTATTCAAACTCGTTGGTATGAGTCAGCGCATGATTTCTGCATTTAAGGTCAGGGCACTGCAGGTTTCTGCACCTCGAATGCATTTGACATACTTTCCATGTGAAATATGTCGCTTGATTAAATCTATGTTCTATAATATATTTTGCTTTTTTATTTTTGGAGCTTGAGTTCAAATAACAAGAACAGCAGCAAAAAGTAGACAGTGGACATCATTAACAGTGTTTAGAACATATAGTAGTTTTCCCTTATTTAATATTTATATTAACCTAATACTGCACCCTGTAGTAATCCTGTTTGTAAATTATAGAATCTAAAATAGTCATTTCCATATCTGATCCACAGATACATTGGTCAGTAAAAGATTTTATCCACTTAACATGCTACCACAAATTTCAAAACAATTTAGTTTTTAATGTAGTTTCTATCTCCATTCTAAATCGTATACACCCATAAAATCAACATAAGCTGCATTATAATACACAGTTCAGTCACATTAATGTGACCACCACCTACTTTCACTGGATAATTATATGAATATGGTTCACTGGAATCGGCATGGCTCAACATCCCAGTGAACACCTTCAGAAACCTAATTGACTCTCTTTCTGCGTCTCGCAGCGGTCCGCTCTGCCAAAGGTAGTTATTCTGGCTTTTGACAGGTGGTCACATTAATGTGACTGGATTGGTTATTTCGATTGTCTAAAGCATCCTTAACAAATTGGCTAAGAAAAGTAGCCTGGTCAGCTGTTGAGCGATTTCTTCGAAATTAACCTTTTTCTTCGATAAGAAATTTTTGTCTTCCAAATACCAACGGACCTTACCTATTTACGATTAATATTTTCATAGTCTTTTAGAATATACCAGTGAGAGTTATTGAGCGATAACTATAGAGCTGCTTCGAATCTATAGCTTTTCTTCAGAACAGGTAGAATTACTTCCTTGAAGCATGAGTACAATACAAATTTGATTTTGATACCAGAGAAGATCACATTGAGTTAATTAACCAAATAACTGACTTAGATAATAAAATGCAAGAAATAATCCGGACAAAGGGTTTACCCAGAGTAAAAAAGGTGAATCATTATTTACAGTTTTAAAAATATTTGTTAAAATACATCATCTCCAACAAGAGCAAGCAGAAGTAGGTTCAGAAAAAGAAGTAAACGTTAAATCTGATTCGTTCTAAATCTGAAACGTTTCTATTACAAAATAATTATTACAGTTATAGTTATTACAGTGTGTGTTCATTTATCGGAAAACAAAAAATACACACAATTTGTGAAAAAAAAAAATTTTTAATAAATATAACAAAATCTTTTGCAATTTCTTTTTGAAAAATAAATATTATCTTTTTTTCTATATACATAAAATAGATTTAATAACCATATGGTAATATAGTATAATTATTAACACGTTTGTTGTAAATAATGCTGTAAATTTTAATTTCTTCTTTGTTGACCACTTTTCGCTTTTAGCTTCCCTACACATTTTGAAGGATTAAACAGCGTTATTACAGTATCATCTAACGAGAATATCAAATCTTTGACACTGTAAAAAATGTAGAATTGTACATTTCTTAATTTAATGCAAAACCTCGTTTTTTTACAACACGTGTCGCCATTTTTTATTTTTGTAGCCATAGATTTTAGAGCCTGGTAGTGATCAATTTTGCTATTATTTTTTAATAAAAAAAACCTGTTATGCATCGTATCGTTAGTAAAACATAAAAATCTTACCTGACACAAACGTAAAAATTAATTACATCTCACTCGATTTTACTAGTGAATTCTCCTAGAAAATTTCCGAGAGGCGGGTCGTTTTTCCCATGACTGGCATAAATTATAATGTCCATGTCATTGTAAAGTACATTCTCACCAAGCTTACCCATTTCTAATATAAAATGAATCGTGCTCTAGCTACGGTGATTTTGGTTTGTCGTTCTACTGTCATTTTTTGCACACTTTGGGCTAATTAGACCGGGACCTACTGTTTAACGTGGATTCCGAACCACTCACAAACATCCAGGCCACCGCTTGAATTTGGTCCTGAAGCCCGTAGTATCAAAGGCCAGAACGCCAGCCAAGGTGGCCATCAGGACACCAAGCTAAGGTGAAAGAAGCTATAAAAGTATTGGTGGATGTGCCTTGACTGATAAATTCTTTGCTTGATTGGCATTGAATTACTACAACTTCTTCCGAAGGCAAATATATATAATTCATCTACAATTTAAAAAAAATTTTTAAAACAGAAAAATAACGGCTTCTTGTTTGTATTAAAGCGACAAGAAAAATATAACTTACTTGTTTTTGGGATAATTTTTATGTTTATTAAAAGCCACCAAATTATTTACAAAAGTCAACCATGCCTTATTAGCTTTCATACCAAAACTGAAATAGAAAAAAAAGGATAGACACTATATATTTTAATCAGACATCATAAATCTTAATCTTCTTTAAAAAAAAAAGAATTTCTAACTTAGCGTCCCTAAAGGTTGCTTAACGCTAATTTTATAACTTGGTTACATCCTGGGATTTTGCATATATTATTCTAATTTTGTACTTTCTATAGTTTTATACCGTGTGATATAATTCTCTTTTTTGAGGCTGACACATTCCTAGGTCATTAATTGCTTTCCTGTTTATCATTGCTTTCCTTCGTATATCAATAATAATAATGTATAATATTTTCTTATTCTACTGTATTAATGAAAATAAATACCACAATAAATAAAAAAGGACTTACTTCAATAATTATGTAGTCTTTTCTCTTGTCCAATTTTACCTCTTACCCACGTGCGTTCGACGTAGATGAAACATTAAATTTTCCTGGCATCGATATGGAAGCACTGGTAAATACAATGCTCGAGGTAGTATTATTCGGCAAAGTATTAAACCAATATAGTTATCCAAATCTTTAAAATTCTTGATTATAATTTCTGGATGTCTAATAAGATAAAAGTAGTATTTACTAACTTTTAAAGTAAAAAAATGCAATAAAGATTTAAACAAAAGAAAAAGAAAAATTAAATTAACAAAAAATCATTTGCGCAAGGATGTACAGAAGAAAAATCTATGTATTTCGCACGGCCTTTCGTAAAAGCAATTTTAATGCATTCGTACGTCCACCTACAAATATGTCTCTTGGCTTTAACCAATTTTGTATAGAGTGATATTGTACAAACTTTTGAAGATGAATTTTTTCTTTTATTCCATAAATTCGTGTTTTCGAAGCTCGATCATTTGGAAACCTTTGGAACAAAGAACTGCAGTGGTGTTGCCCATTGTTTCCTTGACAGTTGCCCTTTCAGAGGGTGTATACAATCTGGATCATAATAAATTGGATACTCGTGATAGGAACATCCCTGTTAACTACAGAAAAATAATATATGTATACAAGAATAATATAATAATTAAATTTTTTTCTGATAAAAAAGAAACAAATACTTGCCTGAAACTGATAAACTTTAGAGACAATACCCATCAACAGAAACACCATGAAGTTTTAATTTATTAGTACGATTAAGGGCGTACAGTATATCAGTTACTTCATTCTGTGCTATAAAATCAAGCCTACTGGAACAGGAATAGAATCAAATCGTGTTGAAATCTGAAATACAATTGAATAGTGTTGTTAATATAACCATTAATAGGAATCATAGCTATTGTATTAGGTGCAATATGCAGACTTCGGAACACAGCCATACATTCAGATGCTATGGTCACGACAAAAAACAATAGTTAAAATAATTTTCTTAATGATAACTAATTTGTTTCTTAAGAAAAAGTGCTTACTGGAAAGGATTTATTTGTGTAATCTCTTAAAATTGAGTACAGAACTCTAAGTAATATATGTTTAAAATGTTGGTATCCGACCTGTAAAAAAAATATATATATATTGAAAATTGAGTAAAAAAGAATGAATTTTCTATCCTTATAAATTGAATAGCACTAATATACCTGTAATAAATTTCTTTTGAAAATTCAATTATATACACTGGCCTCCAAAAGTTAAGGAACAACCGGTTATGTATCAGAAGCTGACTTGGCAGAAGCCCAATTGGTCATCCCAACTTCATGAGCGTGAATACATCATACAAAGCAGTGTAATGACATTAAGGTGATTTAGTTTGCCGCTCTACGGTCATCTTGTGCACACGAGGGCTAAACAGAGAGGGACCTGTTTAAAGTGGATTCCGAACCACTACAAACATCAGGAAGCTCGACAGGACTAGAATCTGAAACCTGTGGTACCGAGCGCCAAGTGCTAGCCACTCGGACATCAGGCTCCTAGGACATTATGGAGGGGAGAAGGCCCATTCCAGAGAATTGTTAACATTACTATTGGACTGATATGAAGAAATACATCTAAGACTATGTAAAAAAAATGTCTAAATACCCTCGTTACAAGACTTCTAATCAAAAACAGGCTAGTTTGCTTAGAACCCCTGTTTACGCACAACAGTTTGAAATTGTAAGTGAAACTTTACTAGTTCTCCGACTTAGAAAAAAAGACCGTCCATCAAAATGTTTTGTGAGGACATGCACAGTTTAAGAACTTTGGTGTGATTCGAAACTACTTCAAAGACTTCAATTATCCCTTTGCCCAGACATCTAAAAGCCTAAAAATTAAACTGATAATTTTTTCTAAATTGAATTGATAAATCTTTTATACATTTTTTATTTTTAATATTTTAAGATATTTCATTACTAAAACAGGCTAATTTTTACGTAATAACAAGTACAATTTACAAATTTATTTTTAAATAATCCTTTGAAATACAAAAATAGAATTAAAAACAGAGAATACAAAATAGAGCTTCAGGTATTATTTTTAAAATAATACATGGAATACAATGAAATTATTTACAATAATTGAATATAAAATTAAAATGTCTTAATAAATAGAAAATATTTTTTATAGTATTACGGAAATTTTCGAAATTAAAAATAAGCAATTGTTAGAATATTAATTATTAAAATAAACATGTATGACATTGCTAAACTTTCAACACTTATAAATCTATTTACAAAGTGCCATGGCGGTGCCATGGATGTTTGTAGTGGTTCGGAATCCACTTTAAACCGTAGGTCCCAGTCTAATAGGATCGTAGAGCTTTGCGGGGGGCATTGTTCCTCCGTGTCCGTGGCTTATCTTCAGGTTACACGCACACCTGGGTAATGCAAAGTGAGTAATGTCTGTGCAGCGCGTGCCTTAAGGCATACAAGACTAAGCTGTCTTAAGCGTTTGCCAGCTGCATTAGAAAAGAAAAAAAATATTTAAATGTTATAAGCTTCTGGACTTTTTGTAAGATTTCTCACTGTTAGGCTTGTCGCTTTTACGGTCATTTTGTGCACATTTTGGCTAAGTAAACCGGGACCTAGAATTTAACGTAACATCCGTGCCATCACCAAGATTCGAACCAGAAGCACCAAAGGCCAGAGCGCTAGACAATTGGCCATCAGGCTCCTTCTCACTGTAGAATGAAAATCGTAGAAACTTTTTGCCATATATGTTATCCTTAAATCCCTTCTGCACCATTGCTTTTTCTCCCTTAAAACGATAGTAAAAGCGCGTTTTTCTTCTTTCTTAGACAAAACAACGTCTCTGTAAAAGCAATTAAACTAAGTGCTTTCAAATGACATGCAGTCATAGTGGGGAGTAGAATTATCTAAATGAACGCTAAATAAAATATTATCACACCTAACCGAATTTTATGAGTCTTCACCATAATCAAATGAGTTAAAAGTTTCATTTACTTTGAATTCTACACAAATTTTAGTTTCATTGTAAAAAGAGGAAAATTAAACATTCTTTTTTGTTATTCACTTAGTTTCAAAGACACATTGAAGTTTCGATTAACTTTTTGCTCATGGGAACAACCAAATGCCGTATTTCTTATTGATGGAGCATAATCTAACATTATCTAGTGCTTAGCACGTGAATCTAGCTTATTTCTATGTTGCTTAGAAAGTACTATACGAATATCACATCCAAATAGTCTAAAAGTAGTCACAATCGGCTCTTGGACAAAGTAGAGTTCATATGGGTTTTGATTTACAGTGGGTAAAAAAAATTGGCAATTGCCTTAATTTATTCATATTGACAATAAATAAAATGTTTTGCAATTTTAGCTGTCGTAATTAAATACAGGAACATGTAGATATATAAAAATAGTAAAAATTTAATTTTAATTTGCATTTTCTACGATTTTTTCTTTCAAAGAAGCTGAAAATTTGCATGTCAAAAAGTATTGGCAAAAGTTTTTAACTGCTATGCTGCAATTTTGTTATTACATTCTGAAGTCACGTGTTTCATGCTGATAAGAAACCCTACCGGTGTAAAGTCTGCACAAACTTACTCCAAAAAGTGTCTATGCATTATTTTGCGAGTACTGCACAGTAAAATGACTTCGAAATCGACAGGAGTTGGACGTTAGTGTTGACACTGATTATTTGGGCTCAGAAATGAAGGTTTAACACTATCAGCGCTATAGGAGTGCAGTTCAACTATAAAGTATATTTACTGTCAGAAGTGTTGTAAAAAGTTCAAAGGAAACAGGATCAACGGAAAATAAGACCGAGAGAGTGGACGACCTCGAATATTTTTCTACAAAGAGAAAAGGGAACATGTAAACATTATTAACAAGGTTAAGAGAAAAACCCTAAAATAAGTGCACCCAGATAGCTAGAGATGTTGCTTTCACTTACGTCAAAAAGACTTTCAAAGCGTACAGACTGCGCGGATGTTTTACACGAGAGAAGTTATTATGGAAGGGCAGTCTAGAAAGAAACCATTCATCTCGACAAATCAGACTGGGAGGAAAGAGGTTTAACGATTTCACACCATCCACGATTCGATTTTTATCTGAAAGAGTTTTGGGCGCACAGTTATTTTTTCCAATCGAGATCGTGAAAGTTTAACATTTTCGGCAAGTGATAATGGGACGACGATATGTGTGGAGGAGGCCAAATACTACTGCAGATTGGAAAAGCAACATTTGACTGCTGCGCTTGCGTTTCCGCATGGTGGAGGCATAGCGTACTTAGTTTGGGGCTGTAATGGCAGCTAATGGAAGATTGTAGCAACCTGCATTTTGTCGATGACGTATTGTGAGCAGCATGCACGTGCATTGACATTTTGCGCCATAACTTAAAAGAATCCCGATGCTTGCCAAAAATCTTGGCTTTGGAAGCATCGGTGGTGCACTCAACGACGACAATGACCCCAAGCATACGGCGAATCGCACCCGTGAATGAAGCTCACACCTGCAATGCTCCTCGCCAATTAAAAAGCCACCTCTGAAATACGCCTGAGCATCAATCCAATTGAAAATTTATGGCACCTGCTGGAGTCTAAAAATCTAAAAGAAACATAAGAATTTCAAGTAAAGACGAGGGAGCCTCAAGACGTTTACCCTTGCAAAGTGGCACAAAAAATTCCAACATTCGCAACAAAAGTACCTTAGTTTCCTCTGTGAGGAAATAGATTTCAAGCTAGTTATGAGATGCGAAAAGAGGCATGCATACAAAGTACTAAACATATACTGATTTTCGTTTTTCGCTATCACTTGTTTTGTCAATTTCATAATTTTGCCTAATACTTTTATTATGAGTTTGTTTGATTTTTGGAGTTTTCTCGTAGATTTTGACTAAGAAAATATATTTAAATAGTAAATTTCAAATTTTCCACGTGTATACAATCTTTTTCCTCTACGCTTCTGTAATCTAACTGTGCTGTTAAAATAAAATTTGTAAACATACTTTTGTGGTAGCAAAATATGATCATTTATAGGCAGAATTGCCAATACTTTTTTTATCCACTGTAAATTTACTTAACTATTTTTGTTTTAACTTTAAAATGAAACTGTACTAAACTCTGTTGTTAAAAACCTTTTTTAACACCTTTATCATTAACATAGCTTTTACATTTCATAGCTGTTAAATTAGACATTCAGATACACATTTTTGCTCCGGGAGTAAGTGTTTGATTTTTCGCAACTAGTGCCCTGATTATTTAAATATTTCGAAAACTATGATAAAACTCCATACCATTTTCCCAACACACACTTAAAAAGGACTCAATCAAGATTATCTTGAAAGATTTGAAACACTAAAAAAATGGAATTTTCTTTAAGAGGGAAAACAATTCACCATTCTGGAGAAATCATCAGTAATTGACAACAAATATTTGACTCCAGCACAAGACTCAACTGGCAATGGTTTATACACATGCATAGTCAAACAACATACAGCCATATGTACCATGGTTTAATATAGTATTCGACAAATATTGTTTAAACTAGAATCTTAATATAACCAATTTGCAGTTTTTACAATTTAATTTCCCCATTTTTAAAATTGGATAAATCATTTACTGCACAAACTTTACTAATCTGAAACAAACAATCAACAATTAAAAAGCATGCGTAA
>BPLR01003807.1:0-72871 GCA_021605095.1 Caerostris extrusa
GATATAGCTTGAGTGATATAGCTTTTAGAATTTATGAATATATTAAGGCTTATAACATTTCAAATACCTTAACATAAAATAATAATAAATAATTTTGAAAGGTATAACATTTAAAATATCGTAATATGGCTTTCAGAAATTTTCTTATCTTTTCCTCATTAATATTCAAAGTTATATTATCTTTTAAAATTTTATTTAAAAAAGCTATCCTTTTATAGCATACCATTTTTTTTTTCTCAAATTTTAATCCTGAAATAAGCATTTTTAAGGCATTCAGAATTTTTAAGTTATTATTATTTATTGGAAATAAAATATGAATTTAGCAGAAATTTCTAAAAAATCAGTTATATAAAAAAAAAAAAAACCCAAAACTTTTTTAAAATAAATTATTTCTGAAAATTTACCCTTTTTCTCACAAATAGTTTTATATAGTTTCAATAAAGTACAGCAATATAACTATTATATTGAAACAAATTTGAAAATAAAAATATTAGGAACTGGATTACAGAATATTTTGCTTAAAATGAACATGCAACTAGTTTCAATAACATATGTAAGAATTTAAATAAATATTTATTACATGTAAAATTAATTAGGGTGTTATAAGTTTTCACAATAAAATAAATAAAAAGCATAAAATGTCGCTGGATTTGTTAAAATTAATTCTTTACACTGAGAATACACATTTTATGCAAGAATTTTAATTACGAAAGTTTAAATTTTCTCAAAAATTGTCATGGAAATATTCTGTTTTTAGTAATAATATAAAAAGAAAAAGTTCGTAGGAAATATTTTATGAACTTGCACAGCTATGAATACATTATTACATAGAAATATTTCAAATACAGTTCACAATAAAAAGCATTCAGTTTATCTCTGATTTTTGGTGACAAGTAGGATTTACACTTTCATGATTTTCATAAATAAATAAAAGAGAAAAGAATGGATTTTATTATCTTTATGCATTTCTTGTTGGCTATTCTACAACTTTATGCACATTTTTCTTTTTGTGAATATTAAATTACTTTTCTATTCATGCATATTTTATTCTTTTTCTGAATTTAGAAATCTGATTAAAAATTGTAATCAGTCAAAATTTTTGGGCGTGGTAGATAAGAAAATGTGTTTTATTCAAAGGCAAATATAAATGAAAATCGTGCATAACATATTTCTGAGAAAATATAAAATAATTCTTTATTCCTTCCTTGATAAAATATTTTAACTGGTTATAGATTTCGATGATTTAAAATATGTAAATCAATTGATTACAAAATTTTATAATCTTTCCTTATTTCAAAATAATAATAATTACAAATTAAGTAAACTATTCCTGCTTTAAAAATTTACTTTGCTTATCTAATGTAGATTTCTTGTAATTTAAAATCAAGCAAGCGATTTATATTTTAAATGCTTTAAAAATCTTTTTAACAATATATAAATATAAGTATTATTGAAAAAATATTTTTATCATTAAATATACGAAATTTATATTTAAATTCAATGTTTATTTTCATAATTTTTTTAAGTAATATTTTTGTATAAATTATTAAAAAGTTTATTTTTATTTTTTAACATTTTTTAATAATTAATTAAATAGTTAAAAGTCAATGTAGAAAAATCAAAAGCATGCGAATTAATTAAGTATGCATAAAAATATGAATATTAAAATATATTATTTTACATATCTTAACGGAAAAAAATTGTATTATATTTTAAAAGATTAAAATGAAGACAAGGGCATTTAAATAATTTAAAAAAGAAATCCGTTCATATAAATTTGTAAAACTTGTTTAAAATCATATACTAATTCAATATTTTCCCATTACTTAAAAAAAAATTATAATTTTAATCATAATTTTAAAATAAATGCTAAATAGAATTGCAGAGAAAATCAGCAGCATTATTAAAAGAAAACATATCTATAAATGGAATTTTCTATTTCTTTCTTTAATTTTATTTTCTTCTATTTAGTATTTGTTACATAAATTGAATTAATTTTAAAATAATATGTTTTCATAATTTTACAAAAGCATTTTTCAAATAAAAGTTTCCCTCAATTATAGTAAAATTTATGCACAAATTTAACTCAAAAACATTCCAAATATATCAAATATATATATAAATATATTCTTTGCTTTGGTATAAAGCAATTTTTGAATAGCACTATTGAACCTAGCATGAGCTATTAGCATCATATCTAATTTTAATATCTAAAATATTAATATAATAATTAATATCTAACATCAAGGGAAAATTTCAGCAATAAAATTTCCCTTACTAATTAATGATAAACCAAAATGCTATATTAAATGAATTATTTATCGATTTACTAATAAATAAATGATATTAGCAGAATTTGGGTTTTAATATTTAGCTTTGTTCTGTTAATATGCAGTTTGATAATAATTTAAATCAATGCATTAAATTAATTTAGCTTATTTTCAATCGTAAGTAAAATGAAATTTGTATCAAACTATATTTTAAATTATAGTAACTGCTTTTTCTTTATGTATGGATATGGTTTTGGTTAGATTAAAATTTAATGTTTATATTAAAATTTTAATTTGTATATTCAATATGTATTAAATTTAATATTTCAAATTTAGTTCATTATAAATGTTTTGGACTCTAAAAATAAGATTGCATTTAATTTATTTATAATAAATCAATAGCGTTGTCTGGTTTACTTCCATAATAGGAACACTGTACAATATTTTGCTATTTTAAACATATACAATACATAATATATGCTCAAAAACTGTTTTTGATAGTAAATTGTAATCGTAATGGTATAAAAACACATAATTATATTAGTGGAAAAATTATAAAAATAGTAGATTTGAAATATAATATATTTGCAGAGAAGGAAATAAATATAATAAGCACAACCGTTTTTAAATATAACAGTACTTTTATAACAAATTGTTGATACAAAATTTTATTTCAAGAATTCATTTAATAATAAATAAATATTAATATATTCATTGTTAAATATTTGTATTTTACTTGACTAAAATTTAAATTCATATTAAAATAAAAATAAAAACTTTCAACATATTTTAATCCAATTTCATTATTTAAAAATTTAAGGTTTTTTTTTAAATCTCTTGGGAGGTTGTTGGAATAACTATTTCATTTTAAATATCCTTTAGTTAACAATGATGTAAATAAAATAATTACTGCCTTCAAATTTATATAAAATTAATACATAAATAAAAAGCAAAAAAATTATACTGCATTAAAAATACTTTAAATAATTAATTAATCAAATTATGTGTGTAATAAATAAAATAAATGATAAACAAATGTTTTCACTGCGTGAGATTCAAATCTATTCTTTATTTCAAAAAGTTCTATCTCATAACTTAAGCGAATGCTCATACGGTGCACTACATACAACGCACGAGATTATTTTCCTCTAAATTTAAATTTATGGAAGGATAATTCTTTTCCATAAGGTTCCACAATTCAGAACCATAAACATAATTATCCTCATTCCTTTCAGGCTATAAAATTATGAAAAGAGTGTGGGGGAAGCTTTTGTTTAAAAGGAACTATTTCCTTGCCCGGCGGGTCGTAAAGGTCAATTAACCGTTTTCTCACTGGGATGTAAATGGATCACTTTTCCTCCGCTACAGCACTTTGGTTGGCAAGAGGGAACCATGCTAACGCTGTAGTATAATTTAATCACAACTAATCCTAGTTTATGCTTTATGTATACTACGGATAGGGGAAAATACATTATCTTAAGGTTAAATGTACTCAATTATACGAATACTTAACACTTTAACACGTATTTTTTGCATGCAGATTTTTTTTTGTGTGCGCATGCAAATAAGGTAGATGAATTCTAAACAGAATAACTTAACGTTAAGAAAATGAGTGCTTCTATTTAATTATGCACATTCTGCTTGTTTTAATTATCACACCCAACTGTCTGGCAGCCAGCAAGCAGATTTTGCATTTCATCGTTCACTGTTATTTTCAGTGGAGAAGATTCGTAAATTAGTGTCTAACTTTTCCTCGTGGAACAAAAAAAAAGCAGGATTCCCATTCCTGGAGGAGTAAATGTAAGTGTTTGCCTAATTAGCCATTAATGAAAAATACTCTGAGTAATTAGAACGAAGTAGGAAAGTTTGTTTATGGCAACAATGCTTATGCATGGCGATGAAACAATGCTTGTATTCAAATGAATGATAAATACGTAAGTAAATAAGGATAACGACTAAATAGGCTAATATGCCGCTATTATTTTGTCATTAATTATTTTCATTCTTTTGTAGACAAATATGATAACAGAAGATGGCTAACTGTATTAGTTATGAAACATATCAACTTTTTCAGAATGATTGATTTATTGATCAAATTTTTCTTTAATTAATCAATATTAAGCAATAAAGTTTATTTTGATTTGGCTTAATGTGCTTTTATTCTCATTTTTATTTGCTATAATCTCATGTCATATTCTAATAACAGAGGTCACATGTACGACAGAGTAAAAATTTCAATTGCCTATGAAATAGTTTATTTATCATCATCATTATCAGTGGCGCAACAGCCCCAAAGTGGCCAAGGCCGTCTGCATACTGGCAGATTTCGAAACAGATGAGTTTTTAACGGGATAGGGTTGCCAGCCCAACGCTCTACTGTCATATTAAACCGGGACCTACGGTTTAAAGTGGATTCCAAACCACTACAAACATCCATGGCACAGCCGAGCCTCGAACACGAAACCTGTGGCATCGAGCACCATAGTGCTAGTCGCTCGGCCATCAGGCCCCAGTTTATTTATACTGTGATATAATTGATTTAGATCTTACTTTAATTTATATCTAAATTTGTTTCTTATTTTAGTATGTAAATAAATAAGTACAAATAATAATAAGGAAAATAATAGCATATTTCTCGAAATGAAATTAAATTGTACAACAATACATTTCATATACAATTAGGATTAAAAATTTTTAGAATAAGAAATTAAAATCAATTTAAGAAAATAGTTAAGAACAAGAATTGATTAATTTAATTATGAATAAATGTCAATGTTTTATTTTTGCTTAAAAATAGCATAAATTAGAATTTATAATAAATTGATAGTGACATTATCGATAAAAACCTATTATATCCAAACAAATTAAATTATATGCAATCCAATATATATAATTAGATTATTATTTCTTTAAAAATTTAACAGTAATGTAATTAAATATTCTTTTTCGGTGCATTGCTAATTCTTGTAATAATTATCATTGGTTTTAAAATACTTTTATTGATGCCATATATATATTATTAAGTTAAGTCAAATACAATTTTAATAATATTTATTAAAAGAATTAAGAGGTTTTTTTTCAACTTTTTTTTTTTTTTTTTTTTTCTAATACATATCGAAATTAAAAAAATATAATTTTCAATTTTCAATATACATTAACTTTTATGGTAAAAGTAATCTATAAATAACAAAATCTAAAATGTTAAATTTAAATTAAAATTATAATAAAAAAAATTAATTTTTAAATCATAAGCACAGTAATATGATAGTCTATTGCAAGTAAATAGACTGTTATAATATTTATTTTTGTAATTAGACATATATTTCAATTATAGGCTTTATATTCAATCAAACTCTAAAATATTTACATAATTTAAATTAAATAATAAATCTTAATATGTGGCAAATTATTATTACTATTATATTACTGTTATTGTAATTTGTATATTCTTTATAAAGTTTACAAAAAATACTAATGAACTTCCATTTACCAAATCAATTACCCTTATATCAATTAAATCAATTACCATTTTGTAATTTTTATTATACTATTTTAGTTACAATACAATAGAATATTGTATTATTCATAATAACAATACAATATAATATTCTATTGTATGATATTATTGAGGCTCTGTGCCTCTTTGCACTGAGCTAACTGCTCTGCAAATGGGCTCGTATTTAACCATTTTGCTACATGTGAATACTTTTGGTCTGTTCATATAATTATTCACCATCATTATTGTACTATTTTCAATTATAATAATACAATATTCTACATATTAATGTAGAGGTTCTATGGCTCTTAGCACTGCTAACTGTTCTGCAAATGGTCTCGTATTTAACTATTTTGCAATGTATGAATAATTTTGGTTTGCTTCTATTCACACAATGTTTCACCATCATAAGTCTAAATATAAATGATGCCTAGTACTCATATCTATAACAGGGCTACCTAAAAATTTCACTACGCCATTTCTAGTTGCAGATACTTTTAAAGTTAGAATTTTGCCACGTGTCGAATGATATTAAGCAGCGACGACTCTATTGATTTACATATCATATTTTGACGTAGCATTACTTTTTACATATATTGCGTATTTTTAAGAATATTTTGGCCATTTGGCTTCCCATCGAACATATTTTGTCGATGATAAGTAAATAATTGGCGCAGCATACTAAATACCTGCCAGATACATACCATAGAAGTATGCTTCCATACCGCAGCATACTCCATACCTCACCCAAAGCTCCTTTTCATTTAATGTGAGGATAAGCAGAATTTATTGCCAGTCATGCCAGTCGCAAAAAATGATTTCTTCTCATAATTAACTTTGCTATATCTTGTCCTTTTTTGGGGCATTTTGGTTGGTCAACAATGTATTATTCTTTAACTTACCAAATCGTGTAAGTATAATTATTTTAATTTTTATTTTCAATTATTTTTTTACAACAAATTGACTTTCTATGAACACAGCCATCGATATTCAAAGTTACTAAATGAAATTTTTATAAACATCAATTCAATTCTTTTGTCCATGATTTAACCAACAAGAATGAAGCTCATGTATACCACATAGGGATTTTTTAAACTCGGGTAGCTAGATACGACACTCGACAAGCGAAGTTGAATCAAAAGCTCTTATATCTGAACTGGATACTATAAATTCACAGGTTGCATAGTCCTTTCGTTCGAATGGAGGAAAAGGGAACAGAACAAACACGTATATAACCTATAATTCAAACTTGTGGTAGCAAAATATGAGTGCAGTTTTGGAGACCCTTTGTGGTGCATACTAGAATAGATGAACCTGCTGTATATCTGCCTTTCTTCTAATAGCAAATGACTTAAAGTGCCTGATATTCGCCAACAATAACATTTATGTTATACACATTAAAAATTTATAACCAAATTTAAATTGCATATTCTATAGACATAAATTACAAGCTTTTATCACCATTTTGGAAGAAATGCAAAACACGCAAGCTTCGCTGTCGCAGACGAAAGGGGAGCCATGGAACTTTATGAGCACACTCCCCTGCCATTTACACTGATAATCTCATGAGGGAGGTCATAGAAGGCCAAACATTCATTCCGCAGTCATTATGTACACACCAGAGATTACGGACAACGTCATGATAAGCTCGAAGCATCCATAAACAGTACTTATGAGCGTTAACGCATCTCACCAACAAACCACCTCGGTGCTCTACAAGAACCAATCACGGATGTTTAAAGCAGCTGCAAAGTGTATTATTCGGCTGTTATGCTAAGGTTATTTAGCCATCCAAACCCCCTTGTAGACCCAAAGCATTCAAATCAAGATGAGCACAGTGTTGTTTTTGAACTGAATTGTTAAGATAATTTAATTAAATAGCTGTGCTTCCAGCTGGAAAATGGAATGTCATGAAAGTTAATTCCGGGAAAATTTTGCACGAGGGTTTTCTTCATGGGCTTATATAATTTCATGTTTAATATTTCGTTAGGATCCTGCTCTTAATGTAGATTTATTATGGCGTAAATTGTGAGCTTAATTAAAAAACCAGCCCCATTCGCTCTTGTTTTATTTAAATTAATAAATATAAACATTCTTTTAATATATATAATAGTAAATTATATACATGTTACCATCAATTTTAACTGTTTCTAAAATCCAAGCCAGTTGAAATTATTTTGTTGCATAAATTGCCATGAATAATTAAAATCCTTAAAACATTAATATGTTTTAGATGTCCATCCCAATCATAAATGGATATATTTTTTCTTAGATGAACATTTAGATTTTCTAAATTAATCACAAAAATATGTTCAACCCTAAAATCTACAAAAATAAGCATATTAATATTATTTACTAACAAAGTTATATTCGAATTATATATGGATATGATTTATTGATAATTGTAAATATATTATAATTGATATTTATTGATAAACAATTCGCTACGAAATCCTATCACGATATTGTTAATTGAAATAATTTAAATAAAAATTATTAACAAGTAGTACTTTCAAGCATATGATTTTATAAAAGACGGAAAGAATTTTAAAGACAAAATGAAGAATATATAAAAAGAACACAAAAACAATTGTGAATGTACCATCTAAAAAAATTGTTTTCAATACATTTTCCATCATACAACACCAATCTTGTGCATTTAGATTTATTCCAAACTGTCTATCTTAAGTATTCGACTTTCTATCAAAAGTTCTATGGAATATTAATTATTATATTATAGAAATACACTCGTGTCCATAAATTAAGGATAATGAAATTCAGGCAAAGAAAGAGACAGAAGCAAAACAAATTTGACTTATTTGTGAAGTCTATTTATTAAACAAAAGGTAAAGAGCAAAAAGATACTATATGTTTGACATAATTAATAAAAATTACGATTTTTACTCCTGGAGCAAATTTCAAAAAGAACCTATTTACAAAAAACAGTATAACATGGTTGATATGATGGTTAATATGGAGTATGTCTCCCGGACGATGCAATACAGGCCTTACAACGCCTAGGCATGCTGAGTATCAAATTATCAATTTGATCTTGGGGAATATTACACCACTCATCAAGAAATGCCCTCCGAAATTCCGGTTGACAGGTGGGAGGGGTTGACGGGCTGCAATTCGTCGGCCAAGCATATCCCACACATGCTCTATTGGACTCAAGTCCGGTGAGTATGCTGGCCAATCCATACGGGTGATATACTCCAATTCAAGGCATTCGTCTACAATGTTTGCACGGTGAGGACGGGCGTTGTCATCCATAAA
The DNA here is from genome assembly GCA_021605095.1 of Caerostris extrusa. NCBI lineage: Eukaryota > Metazoa > Arthropoda > Arachnida > Araneae > Araneidae > Caerostris > Caerostris extrusa. Next base: position 9,043 of record BPLR01003807.1, read on the forward strand.
CAGAAATTCAGCACCCATGGCGCCCCGAAACAAACGTACATGTTGTTCCAGAATGGCATCCCGATAGATGTGGCCTGTCATCGTTACACTCGGAACATGCAGGCCAGTTCTGGAACCAAGAATAATTCCTCCCCAAACGAGCCATCCTGCACCACCGTAACGGTGTCGTTCAATGGTGTTCTCTTGGTGGAAACGGGTACCTGGCGCTCTCCATATGAAAGTCCGGCGAGAATCAGACTCCCAACTAAATCTGGACTCGTCGGAAAACATCACACCAGACCACTGTTGCGGTGTCCACAATGCATGCTCTCTACTCCAGGTTAATCGCAGGAGACAGTGAGTTGCGGTAAGTGGAACACATCTGACAGGCCTACGAGCATATAGACCAATGTACCCTAAGCGTCTGTACATGGTCTGCCTTGAAACTGTCGTACCGGTAGCTGAAGAGAGCTGACGAGACAGGTCTGATGCTGTGCTCCGTCTGTTTGTTTTGGCAGTAACTGATAAATACCGGTCCTCATTCGGCGTTGTAACTCGGGGCGACCTGTGCTGTAACATCTACTCACATTACCATCATCTTGGAATCGTTGCCAAAGCCTAGAGATGACACTCTGGGCGATTCCAAGTTCCTCGGATACTTCCAGCTGGGTACGTCTACATTCCAGTCGTCCGATAATTCTACCACGTAAAAATCATCCAAATGCTTCCTTTGTGCCATAACTATGCGGTTATTGCACAGAAAGGCTTTTAAAGCGCTTGTGAACAATTTTACTTCTTTGCCACCATTCCTTATATACCCCCTCTCTTGCACTCTCGTCATTGTGACGTACTATCCGCGCCATCTGGTGGTATCCTGTAATTTGCATATTCTTCTTCAAGATGTGTGTGATAATTCTACAGGTGAAATTTTTATTTTAGAGTTCAATTACTGTGTGATTCTGAATTATTCTTAATTTATGGACATGAGTGTATATCATAAATAGGTGTTTTTCTATAAATTAATCAGAGCTTATATACAATAGCAAAATATTGTCATTAAAGTCTACAAAAATTAGTATAAAAATATAACCAAAAAATTTAAAAAAAAAAAAAAACATTTTGCGTGTATTTTATTTATCCTTTCAGAAGGAAATGAAATAAAATATGTTGCTTTTTATTTGTCAATTTCATACATAGTCCTTTCAACACCAACATTACATATTAGTTTAACATACTGCTGAAATTATTTATTATGTTATTAGTTATTCTTGTCATAAATTAACATAAGAGAAATTACTATTTTAAAAAAGGATATTTTATATTTGCACAATAATGATTCAAAAGAACTGAAATTAGAATGGAACTGAAAAATTCTTAAAAATGTTTTTAAGATAAACTAGTTTTTAAATAATACGTTTCTATAAATAGCAAACTTTATTTAGATATCTTTCACTAGATACTTAAATAAAAACACATAAATTGTATTACTGTCACTTCAAAAATTTTCAAAATAATAATTATCTACACATTGAATCTAATAATTCATTTTAAAAATTATGATATCAAAGCTTAACTTAAGAAATTTTTTGAAAAGGATATACAAGATCTTTATAAATGGTTAATATTTAATTTTTCATTACCATTATTTTAATTAATGTCATAGAATTAATGAAATGCAGAATTTTTAAAGTCAAAAAAATGTAAAACATTAATGAAAAATATTACAAGAATATATTTTTTAAATATAGGTTTTTATGATGTAGTAATGTTCAAATTAAATTTTAAATTTTTGTAAATAATTATTTTGTTATCACAAAACGAAATAGAAAGAAAAAAAACATTTCTTTTTGATGAATGTATCTAAACAATAAAAAGTACAATAAAACACATTTCAAACATATTATACAATGATAATTTTTAAAATGATAGTGATAGTTTTACTAATGATAGAAATAATGTGTTGTTAATAATGATAGTTTTATGTTAATTAATTTAAATATTACACTTTTAACCCAATACTAATTAAAAAGATGAAATTTGTAAAAATCGTAATTTTCTTAAAAATTTAAATACAAAAAAATCAGTAACACAAAAATAAAAATAATAATAGTAATAACAAATACTGAATTATGTAGGATTACAAATATTGAATTTTGTAGGATTACGAATACTAAGATCACCATTATTAATGAAAAATATTCTCTCTAAATCCATCGAAATTCTTCAATTATCCAACAAACCATTGCTGAAAAAAATGGTTTTTTCACTGAACAATCGGCATTAAGTACAAAAAGAAAAAAAAAAAAGAAAAGAAGAAAGATTCATCATGACATTTCTCAGAAATAAGATCTCAGAATGTAAGGACCTGACTTTCGCTAATCGCATTCGACGGAAAATCGCTAAACACATAAAAAAAAGACCATGATATCCAAATAAAACTTAAGGCAAAAGCCAAACCTAGCACCTCTTGTCATTCGTCTTCATTACTGGACGACGTTATTTGAGCAGCTTTATTCTTTTTTTTTTTGTTACCTCCCCCTTTTATTCTGTCTGTCTCTCTCTTTTATTATATTTCTTTTGTTCTTTTACCTCTAAAGGCGCAAAGGAATAAAGTACAGTTATAATGTCGGTTTTGTTTTTGGGTTTTTCCCAGGCCATTATAAGGAGGAACACCATTGCTGTTTTTATCCTCGTTATTACAAGAATCGGCTGTGCTTTATTATCAGCAGACTGTGGAACTTACATTTTCATTTGCACGAGAGAGTAAGAACTTAGCAATCAATTCTAGTGTTCTTAAGGCGTACGATTCCGTGGTGGGCTGTCAGGTTACAAGATTTAGGGAGGCAATTCTTGGGACTATACACTGTTACCATTGGACCATCTGGTAAAACATGTCTTTTATTACGTCTCCAAAGTGCATTTCGATTTGTTACAAATGGTCTGCCATGGGAATATTTAAAGAGAACTAAGAGCAATGCTGTTGCTGGAATAGTTCTCTTGTTGCAATCGTTAGCAATACCGACACAAAATGTGTTGTTATATAGTGGCTATGGTATAATACTTTATTTATAATCATAAATTGTATCTCATTGTTATAATTTTTGTTGAATTGAACATGTTTTACTGAGGTTTATAACTAACATTTGTCATAAAACAGCATCGTGAACGTATTTACAGCAATAGTAATTAAACGCTTAATATTTGTAAGACGTATGATTCTGTGGTGGGCTATAAAAATATTTAGGAAGGAAACTCTTGGGGAAAATGCACTATAGTGATTGGAGAATTTGGCAAACCATTTCTATATACGATTATTACCATCATACAAATTATATAAGGAATAATAGCATTATCTCACACCAAAAGAAAACTTATTTGTAAGGCATGCGATTCCATGGTCGACGTAAGTTACGAATTATAGGCAAACAGTTCTTGAGATTATTACAACTTTGATAAATAGTATTTATTTTTATAATTATATAAAATATCTATGTATACAATTATATTTTTATTATGTTTCTTTGTTCTTTTACCTCTTAAGGCGCAAAGGAATTAAGTACAGTTATAATGTCGGTTTTGTTTTAGGTTTTTCCAAGGTCATTATAAGAGGAACACCATTGCTGTTTTTATCCTCGTTATTACAAGAATCGGCGGTGCTTTATCATCAGCAGACTGTGGAACTTACATTTTCATTTGCACGAGAGAGTAAGAACTTAGCAATCAATTCTAGTGTTCTTAAGGCGTACGATTCCGTGGTGGGCTGTCAGGCTACATGATTTGGGGGAGGCAATTCTTGGGACTATACACTGTTACCATTGGACCATCTGGTAAAACATGTCTTTATTACGTCTCCAAAGTGCATTTCGATTTTTACAAATGCTCTACCATGGGAATATTTAAAGAGAACTAAGAGCAATACTATTGCTGGAATAGTTCTCTTGTTGCAATCGTTAGCAATAGCGACACAAAATGTGTTATATAATGGCTATGGTATAATATCTTATTTTTATTTAATTGTTATAATTCTTGATAATTTCAACACATTTTATTGAGTTTTGATATGATTTTTATAATTTTTTGTTGATTGGAACGTTTGAGGTTCATAACTAAACATTTGGCATAAAACAGCACTGTAAATGCATTTATAGAATCTCTTGGGACAATGCCCTATTGTGATTGGTGAATTTGGCAAAACTTTTCCATTTATGATTATTATCACAACAAGAATTATATGGAGAATATTAGCATTATCTCCCTTAAAAAGCAGTTTATTTGTAAAACATGCAACTCCATGATAGGCTGTGAGTTACGAATTATAGGCAGTCAGTTATGGAGATTCTTAAAACTTCGATATATAATATATCATAATATATATCATATATTGTGTTTAAATACTACTAATAATATGTGATCATCTGGTAAAACATGTCTACATTACGTTGGCAAAGTACATTTTGATGAATGTTAACAAATCCTTGGGGATACAAATTTTTACAATGAGATTATTTATCGAGAATTTAGATTAACATTGTTAACGTAACAGTTCTCTTGTTATAACTTACAACATCAAATTACATTTTGATGAATGTTAACAAATCCTTGGGGATACAAATTTTTACAATGAGATTATTTATCGAGAATTTAGATTAACATTGTTAACGTAACAGTTCTCTTGTTATAACTTACAACAACAATAATGCATAACAGATTACTAAATAAGAATTTTTGTTATTTCGCTAATGATTATGGTTAAATATTATATTTAATTTTTATATGTTCATTATGAATTAAACCTAGCTTTAATGAAAATTACCTTGTATAATTCATTATGAAATATCATCACGATATTGCGCGTGAAAAATAAGTTAAAGCAATAATTTTTAAAAACTCGTTTAATTAAATCAGCTAACATTAAAGCTCTTATTAAAACTCGTTTAATTATTAAAAATCCTTTTTAAGGTATACAATTCTGTGCAGTGCTATACGAATTTCAAAGAAAATATTATATGAAAATCTTTGGACACTACTGAGAATGTACCGTCTGATAAAATTTGTTGTTATTATATATATTATTCCAGTCCAATCCAGTGCATTCCGATTTGTTTCAAACGGCGTTTGTTGAATATTGACGCTTTATTAAAGATATACAAAGTATGAATTGAGAAAGCGCTTTTAACTCCACCATTCATAAATGATTTTTAATGTATTATTTGATCACTTTTAATTATATTTAAATTGCTTCCTTTAATAGTTCAATTTAATGCTTCCTTCAATAATACAATTTAATTGCTTCCTTCAATAATATAATTTTCAATGCTTCTTTTTAATTTAAATCTGAAAATCATCAGATATCTACAAACAACAACCACTATATGTTCATTTTGCTTATTTTTAATATTCTATACAATATAGCAAATTTGGTGAAATAAATTATTTTGTCTTAACTTTTCAAAATAAGCGTAAATATTTTCAATTTACTTAAATAATAATAGTGTTTAAATAAAAAATAATGTTGTATTTTTTTTGCAATAAAGCAGAAAATTAACAAAAAATTAAAATATGTTGTTACCTACAAGTTAGTCGCTTTATTGCTATACTTTTAGATTTAGTTTTTTTTTTTTTTCATAATTTTTGTTTAAAAAATAAATTACTCAGCAAATGTCATAAACTCAAAGTTCACTAGACAAAAGTGATACCGAATATCAAATCATACTGATTTGATTATCGGTACGATTTGATATTCACTAAACATAATCATATTAATGTACAAATCGCACTTTAAAAAATTGAAAGTAATTTACAAAAAAAGTCAACTTATTCTTGAAAAGATTTGGGCCAATAGTGTGAAACAATGTTAATGTGAACAATAACAATTTGTAATCATTCATGTCTTATATCCACCAACACCTACTGCAGGACACCTGACCGAGCTTTCTCAGTAATGTTCAAGAATTCTTCTGTGCATTTGGATGTTATTATTATTCTTTTTATTTGTTATTATTTATTTGTTTGTTATTATTATTCTTTTTATTTGTTTGTTATAAACTTTTTGATGTTTGTTCGTATAATTAAAAATGCAATAATATAAATTCAAACCATTAGTCCATCATAATTAACTCTATTTCCCCCTTTTACTCTGGCACTAAACATTTTCGGTTAATTAAAAAAAAATTCTCTTAGCCCCTGCTCTGTAATAATTCTTTTTACAACTTTCAAATTTTTTTTTCTTCAACACTATTATAGATCCTAGATTGTTGTTAAATAACAGCAGAAAAAAATTAGCATGTTACAGCAGATGTTACAGCAGAAAAAAAATCAAAAATTTAGCAGAAAAAAATCAAAATGTTACAAAGAAAAAAATCTTTTATGAGCTTATCTTGTTTGCTCGCACAAACAGTAATACTAATCTTAGTAAAAACAAATCGTATTTTTTTTCTATCTATTATAAATAGGAGCGGATACAGAATAGGATACAAAACTAGGTATTAAAGTAGAAGAAGAGACACCAGAAAAAAAAGATATTAAGACATGTCACAAATGCCATGCACACTAGAATCACAAAATTCAACTGTGAAATTGGGCAGAAATTTATATGTCTGGAGCACTCCAACGACATCGGCCCAGAATGCAACGCTGCAATTCAATGACTATGAAGTCTGGTCTATTCTTTTTTATATTCTAAGTTCAATTCAATGTTTATTTCTTTACTATATTTTACTTAAATGTAAATAATTCTGTAATTATATTGACAATTTTATTACATTAATTTTCTCTTAATTTATGCAGTTTTTTGGACATTTAAAAGTGTTTTAATGCCTTGGATTTATATTATTTATATTGTATATTAAATAAAGGTATAATATAGAAATTGGAATAGTATTTCCTTTTATACCTTTAAATAAATTGCATTGATTATTTAAAGTATAATTTCGATAAATACATCCTTTACGTTTTTTTTAACACTTTTTACATTTAATTTTAACATTTTTGCATTTAATTTTAACACTTTTACATTAAACACTTTTTAAATAGCGTATCTAAAAATACCCGCGACCTTTCATATTGATATGGAGAGCGCTACAGCTCAAGGTTAAAGAAAAATATATTAATACTGTTTTAATCTGTTATATATAAGTCATAAATATTGTTAGATCAGATAGCATTCCGAAACAAAATTTTCAAAATGGCCATCGGAACTGCGTCAGCAAGAATTTTGCTGACTTTGCAATTAACAGTGAAGTTTTTTTGTTTTGTCGAAGTTGTGGACCATTGGACTCTGATTTTGTTCTTGTGTAACTAGTAACTTTTGTAAGTAAAACTTTTCAGAATAGATATACTTTTTTTCCTTTGATGCTTTGTGATAGAAAAATTAAAATCACTAAATCGCTGGTTTGTTATCACTGAATTTTTTTCTGATGTTCCATGCATAAAAACAAAAACCCCGTCAACATATTATCCGTCCACATAAACAGAAAAACTATCACAGGATACATTGCGATTGGTATTAACTTTAATAACTTTGATGTTATTTACATAGCAGCAATGCAAGTGCAGCTATAAAATAAATATAAATTGATTAAGTTTTATTCTTGGACAATACTTGAATAGGACCTACTATTACCATATGTTATCAGGCAATGTGACCAATATATACCAGGGAATATGATTGTCATTTATAAACATATGGCAGATATGTGGTAGATTTAATGTCATCCAAGATATAACATTAGTGCAGAATGCCTGCTGAAGAAAGGTACCTATACACAGAAATTATATTTTGGTACTAAAATTTAAAACCACTATAATCAAGAGTGTCAACTGGTAATTTGACAACCCTTTTTTTTTTTTTGTAGACCAACCCCGACTTTTATCGTGTATTTCTCAGGTATATGGCGTTCATGGATTAAAATTCATTTAGGCTTCAATTGTCAGAAACTAGAAAGGATAAATAACACAGCAAGCTATCTATCAGGAAACCCCCAGATCTTATTCCACACCATACTATCATATACAGCTTTTTAATAATACCATATGCGTCTATGCATTGAATTTTGCATTAAATTTTCCCCAATGAAGGAATGTCTGTGTGAAATTATTATATATGAATTTAATTCTTTTAATTAGTTTTAAGTTGATTTCTGCATCCAGTTATATTTTTTCCACGTGATATATTCCTGTAGCACAAGTAGTGCAATTTCCACTTGGGATATCCATCTCAAGTGTCTTATTAAATAGTGAATAAGAGGCATTTTAATTGTCCAAAGTGAAATGAACGGAACAATTCAAGAGATTTAAATTAGGAATGTGACACAAATTAGAGCTCTCTGGGCGAATTTGATTTCAGCTTTCTAGTGGGTGCGACTTTAATTGCATTCCTGCCTCCTCTTTAATTGTATGGAAGGCCGGTTTAAGATTCACCTAAGTATAATTTGAGCTTCATAATGCAATTCTCCAATGCTATACTTCGGAAATATAACATTGGAATTAAGTCAAATCAATGTTATTTATATTGTTATAACTATAGGAAAATAATACATTTGATGTTGAGGAGCCTAGAGCCCTAAACGCAATATTGCTCCAGATCGCATACATTTTTAAATTAAATTTTGAAAATCGGGGCACTCCATTTGTAAATTAAATTCTATAAATTAGTTTTCGTATGTCTAATGCATTTATTTTTTAAATCGATATACGTTTTTATTTTAATTTTAAAAAAAAATTTCAAAGGTTTTTTTAAGATGCTGCTTAATAAAGACGAATAGTAGAGAATACTTTATTTTAATTAATCTTTAAAACTGTGGTTAAAATTTATCAATCTATACAAATTACAAATTAAACATTTAAAAATATATGAATTTACTAGAATTTATTATTAAGTACCAAATATTATTAAGTAAGTATTACTTATTATGCATATAAAATTAATTATTAAGTGTTAATTACTATTAAATAAGTATTAGCTATTAAATATATATAAAATAATAAATAAGGATGTTAAATTAATTGTCATCACGTTATCTTACCAAAGAGATTTGCCTACATTTATATTTATCAGTTAGATTTAGTTTGTCACTCTATACCACAGGTCAAAGCACGTAGCATAATCAAGTAGCTATCAGTCGGTTTTATATTTTTCAGAGAAAAAAAAAAATTGGTTATGGAAAATAATGTGCTAAAATTATTTAACTTTCAATGAAACTAATTTAAATTCTACAAACTTTTTAATAATTCTCCCATTAACCACAATTTGTATCTATTGTTCTAGGTTTAAACGTAGTTTTAATGGGGATAATTATTTATAATAAATTCGCATCATCTTTTCTAGCATCAAAGCCATTTCTGAATTAAAATTGTATACAAAAATCAATATAATATTTCAATTTCAACATTACAAAGAATACTAAAATATTCTCTTTTTCATTAAGAAGCTAGGAGACTTTCAATAAGAAATTCAGCAGGCTTAGCAAATATTTGTAATTTCTCCAACAGATTTTAATGCTCTACCAACATATTTTATATTTCAATAAAAAAAAAATTAAAAAAATTAAATTTACATAAAATTTCTACGGTATTTTAATGTAAAATTTAATAAATTCATTATTCTGCTTAACTTTACACACTTTTTTTCATTATCTCTCTCAACTTTCAGCAATTAACTGCAGCAATTCAACAATGGTTAAAAAAAATTATGATTTTTATTATGAATTTTGTTCTATTTAAATCAACATTAATATTGCGAACAAAAATATGTGCTTGATTATATTACCAATAAATATTTCATATTTGAATCTTTTATACAGTTCAGTTATATAACATAATATTCCATGATTAAGTTACTATTAAACGCAACAATATAATGCAGATGAAACTATTACTTTACATAAAATATCATATCCATGAATAACGCATTCCTACATACTATAAATCTGTGTACCTTGATGATCGCCGAATAAATACACCTAGTTTTCCCATCAAAATTTAATTTTTCTCGCATCAAAGCCACGATATGCGTGGCTATCGAAAGCAATTCTGTCTGTCTGTCTCTCTGCTGATGATTGAGCGAAATAAAATAAGCTTATGGTCGGAGGTAAAGTACGTAATAATTTAGTGCTTGACAAAGAACAGATGACCCTGTCGGAATTCGGGGTATGTTCATAAACATTCGCAGGACATTAACCAAGAATTTCAACTCCATTTGTTTTACCGCCCCCATTCATATCAACTAATCCGTTTAAGTGGTCTCTCGTGTCTGCTATATTTAAAACACACTGTCCTCCACTGCAAGGAATTTTGTACCGAATGTAGGTCTATGAAATAAATTATTTTTAAAACTCTATCTTCCCTTGCACGAAGAATATCCTATGAATAGTTGATGAATTAAGTCGGATAACGTTGTAATTTCTTAAGTGACACTTGGCTAGAGGTGCGAATGAAATATGGATAATGGTGTAATTATTTGTTGTTGGTGAAAATGATATTTGGTTGTTAATTTATAATATTAATAAATGTACTTTTTATATACCAAATAGATTAATAAATATGACAACATATAATATGTAAGCAATTCTTTTTAATTTTAAAATTAATTAATACATATAATAATAATTATATTAATACGTAATAATAGCATTCGTAATAATTATAATAATACATAATAATAATATTCATAATACACACTCACACATATGTATATAAGAGTTTATTTAAAGTAATCATTTAAGGAAATGGTCCGTTATGTTAATATTACCAAAGATAAATTTGTTAATCGCCACCTTAAGCCAAAGTAAATTTTGTGTCAACCCCTCAATAAGTTTTCACGTTGATTACCTTAAAGTTTAATCATTAAACGTTAATAATGTTTCATGTTATAACCGTTAAACGTTATTAATGTTTTATTCAGTTTATTTTGAATTAACGAAATTATTTTGAATTTGAATAAAATTCTGCTTCGTCTTAAAATTTAAAACCCCAATAAAATTGCAATCTAATGGTAACTAATTAACAAATATTTAATTACTGACTGAACAAATAATTAAATTTTTATGGTGCCATGGATTATCAATAAAAAAGGTTTAGTTTAAAATGTAAAACATTATCAGAGATAATTTCCCTATTACTAAAAATGCTCGATTTTGACAATATAAAAAAAAACATATAATAGTATATACTTTAAAAATATATGATAAACACCAAACAAAAAAATCACTCTCGCCTGAAATGATATTGAAATGAACATGGATATATAAAATTGAATTTTTATAGATATTAAATTATCTTCAAATTCCATATCATTTCGAGAAATATTTTTTTAATATTTTAAATTTAAGATGATCAAATACATTTTAAAAAATATCCTTCCAAATTATTTTTTGTAATTTTTTTATTAATTTAAAACGTTTGAATTTTATGAGGATAAAATACGTCGTCGTCAACTGTCTTTCAATCTATTTGAGCATTTCTGCAAGTGCACTTTTATTTCTTTCATCAACGAGTTCAAATTGATTAACTGAAATTTTAAATTGAAATTAAAAATGGAAAGACAGAAATGCAGCAATTGATTATTTAAAAAAATCGAAGTATATATATATATATATATATTTCGATTTTTTTAAATATATATATATATAAATTTAAGCAATGCATATATATTCTTAATAAAATCCTCTAATTTAAAAATAAAAATAAAAATGAAATACCCTAAAAAAAAAGTCGAATTTTAGAAAATGAAATATTCAAAATTTTTGAAATTGCACATTTAAAAGAAATTTTTAACAACATACTTTAAAAATTAACAACAACAACAACTTGAAACAGCAACAATATATTTGAAACTTCAGCATTAATATACATAATGAAATGCTATACGATGCAAAAGTCAAGTAAAATTAAAGTCGTTCTGACATTCTGAAATATCAAAATAAAAACTCACCTGAATTATCACTCGAGCTTCTAGATTTCATGATGAATATAATGATGATAGCCAGAAGAACCAGTGCACCAACTAGGCCCATAAGAACGGCAAGAACAGCACTTATTGCTATAGGAGGTTCATCCCCTGGTGTAATAAACAGTTACAATATTATTTATTTTATAAGGATTTCTTTAGAAAACTTTTAAATACCAATTCAGTGGGGAAAAATATAAACTTTAACATGTGATTTGTAAAATTTATTAGAGTTATTTCTGTGATATATTAAGAAAAGTTTGAAATCACAATTTGATATCTTTATACTGGTGCATGTTTCCAAAACATTAATCGTAGGTTATGAAATTAAATACAAAATATTTTAAATGAAATATGAAAAAAATATAAAAACAACATCTATATTCTTATAAGGTCTACGAGTTATATTTAGTGAACTTGTTTAACAAAAAATTTGAAAATTATTTCTTCTGCACCTAAAATCATGAGAAATTTGTAAGCTATAGTTTAAATACTTAAGTACATTTGGGTGTACAGTAAAATATTATTATAATGAAATATATTAATATGAAATACACAGAAAATAGAATTTTCTTTAATTTTATAACTCATAGCTTTTACAATTATATTTATTAAAAAAGATTCCTTTAGAAAAATTTTGAATACAATTCAATGGGGAAAAAATATAAACTTTAACATGTCATTTGTAAAATTTATTACAGAGTAATTTCTGTGATAAATTAAGAAAATCTTAAAATCGCTAGCGTGATATTTTCTAAAACATCATTCCAAAGCATTAATCCAGCTTCTTTCCAAAACATTAGTCATAAGTTATGTTTCTAATTACAAAATGTTTTAAAAGAAATATAAAAACAGCATCTATATTCTTATAAGGACTGTAAGTTATATTTAATGAAAGAGGTTTTATTCTCAAACATAAAATTTGAAAATCATTTCTTTTGCAACTAAAGTCATGATAAATTTTAAGTTATATTTTAAATACTTAAGTACATAACTTTGGCACGTACAAGGCTATGCATTTAATATAATGTATACATATATAAAATGAAATTTTCTTTAATTTTGTAACATCAGAGCCAAAAATGCGTAGTTTAAATTTCTAATAATTTGAAAATTAAGATGTCACAAATTCTCTGAGACCAATAAGCAAGTGACAATAATATATATCATTTTATCATATGGGAAACATTTATATTGTATTTCAAATCAGAATCTTTTAAAATTTGATATCTAGAAAAAAAATAATTTAATAAAAAACACAGAATTTATGTTTAAAGCCTTTTTCTATAATACAAATCCATATGATTTTTTTATAGTTTTTTTTTTGGAGGAAAATTGTAAAATTTCTTGTTGCAATATTAAAGCGAAAAATTATGGAGTAAGAATTATTTAAATAGTAACATGAGATAAGAAAGGTACATTTATTCATGTGCAAAATACCTTTGCAGATTGTTATCACCTATCGATAATTGCAGCGAGTAGTATTTTCAGAAAAAAAAATTTAGCTCTCATAACATCTTGAATTTTATATTATTTATAATTTTGTAATAACTATAGTTTCACATTTATTTAAAATACTAGTCGTTTTTATATATATATATATCTTATAGATTTTTGGTATTTTTCGTGATTTGGTAATTTTAAACATAAATTGTAAATTTAGAGAAATCGATAATAAAAAAACAAGATCATTTTAGTAATTTTTTCGTGCTTTACACATTACATGGTTAAATAATACTTTAAAAATGTAATGCCGTACATATATTAAAAAATCGCAGTACATAGTAAATAAATTGTACATATATATTTATACTGAAAGTTAAGTAGAATTTTTAAAACAGTAAACTAATATTACAAATATTTGATTTTTTAAAAAAATTTTTGGAATTAACTTTTATTTACATGCATGTTTAAATGTTCCATTTGTAAATTTAACCTTTTAAATTTTAACATTTTTTTTTGATAACTACAGCATATATTTTAAACTTTAAATTATTTTTGTATCTTATTGTTATTAAATGATTACATTTTTTGTCATATAGTTTTAACGAATTTCTTTAAATAGCAATATTTTTTTAATACCAATATATTATTTTTTAATATTTAACATGCCCTAGTTTTATGTTAATTATGTAGTTCGCCTGTTATTAAATAATTTATTTTTCGTTTTCAAGACAAAGATTTAACGAATTTATTTACAGAGGTAAAACAGAAGAAACTTTTTATATCTTTTCCTCAAAATAATGTACTTTTTGATGTTCGCAACGGGTTTTTTTTTATGTGACTCGTGCAAAAATACGAATTGCAACTTTGTGTGCCTGAAAGCAGGCAAGGCAAATTTCATCTCTGGTCCTGAGAGTAAGTTTCCGAGGCCAGGCACAATAATGCTATTTCGGATAACGTATTCTCGGAAAAAAGCACCATATTTTTGAACAAGATTACAGTCTTGTTTACATAACGATAATACAAGAAACGCAATGCATTTCATTTCCTTTTATAAGGTTCATGGAGTAAATATGAAAGGTATATACGCAAAAACATGGAAATTTTTCTGTTACGTAATGCAATAGAAAAGCCAGGATAAATATTTTAAGGGTTCAACTCCCTTCTAGTACTGAAACCCAGAGGCCTGAGTATACAGAGAGAATAGGTTTTGTGATGAAAATATCCCGATTGTATTTTACGTAATAATATGCCCATGCTAGAATAAAAAAGGTTTTATTCTAGTCCTATTGGAACTATAAGTCAAAATATTTAATAAAATAGATTAAAAGATGGGGGTTAAATAGGTACCTATTTTATTATCCTCCTATTCTTTTTTTTTTAAATGCAAGTTTATAAGAAAATTGCTAAGAAATGGATTGCGCATTCTTTTTTTTTTAAATGCCAATCATATTACAAATATGCATATTATTTCATATATATTTACTTTCAATTTTATTTATTTAAAAATAATATTTCAAATTAAATTATAAACTGACACGTGGTTATAGATAACCAACTCAAAGCTTAAATTAGCATTGCTTATTCATGCTTGAATGCATTGATGGACCTGCTTTCTGAAATAAGGAGACTTGATCATGTAAATATTATTTGAAGTAAATATTATTATTGAAAGTAAATATTATTTGAAATAAATATTATTATTGAAAGTAAATATTATTATTTTAAGTAAATATTTTGAAAGTGAATATTATTTGAAATAAATATTTTGAACGAAAATATTATTTGAAGTAAATATTTTCTTTCAATTTTATTTTGTTTTTTAAAAATTACTTTTAAATTGTATTATAACCTGATACGTGGTTAGAGATAAGCAGCTTAAAGCGTACAGAGGAATCATGTTTGAATGTATTGATGGCCTCCTTTGAAGTCACTGCTTTCTGAAATGAGGAGGCTTGATCACGTAAATATTATTGAAATTATATATTATTGAAAGTAAATATTATTATTGAAAGTAAATATTATTATTGAAAGTAAATATTATTATTTGAAGTAAATATTATTTCATATCTATTTATTTTCCATTTTATTTTTTAAAAATTAATTTTAATTTTAAATCGTATTATAACCCGACACGAGGTTAGAAATAACCAGCACACAGCGGGCAAAGAAATCATGTTTAAATGTATTGATGGGCCACCTTTTGAAGTCACTGCTTTCTGAAATGAGGAGATTTGATAACGATATCGAGAGGGGCTTTAGGATTTTTTTTTTTTTTCCAAACGATTCTCAAATGTGGGACAATTACTCCTAAAAGGCCTCATGGAAGACAATGACCTACTTTATAAATTGAGAATGAGGCCTAAAATGAACACCAAAATAGAAAAAGGATGCTTAAGATTTTTTTGTCTATTATTGATCTTATTTCACAAAATTAATCTAACATTAACAATAAAACTTGAATTTATTTCTCTTTCTGATTAATTTACTGGTATTTTAGATATATTTTAGAAAATTATAATGGCCGATATTATCTTAAAAATCTGATGAAAGTCATTTCCTTATATTAAATTGTCAAAACTATTTACTATCAATACATAATTAATCATGAATTATTTTTAAATAATTAACTAAATTAATAATATACACAGAAGTCAACAAAATTAATTTTAGTTAATTAACTTTATATGTTGAGAAATGTCACAGATTCAATTTACATGTTAAATTTACTTAACACAGCTTAATAAAGACCCATTATTAAAATTATTTTAAATAGTTATAGCGAATTACTCTTCCCAAAAATAGTATTTCTAAACAATAACGCATTCAGAAATCAGAATTCGCATTAGCAATCACAATTAATTCTGAAAACTGAATGAAACATAATTAGAAATAGTAGTAGAATAATAAGAACAATTCTTCTGTAAATACATTTAGGTAAGCCAATTCAATGTTATTTGATTACTAAACTTGAATCTCAAATGAATAGAAGGCGTGCATATATGATTCTCGTCTGATAAAATCAATCTATTTTAATAGAATTTTATATCTTCCATTAGAAGATAAATTTGCTAAGAAGCAGGAGTTGTAATCCCTTCAGTATTTAATTAATTAAAGTAGGCGGATTAACTTGTTTGATTGAGATTACTTAGGATGAGACATAAGTAGCTTAGAGAATTTCCGGATTAACTGTAAGAGGAGTACGCCAAAGTAGATCTTCAGCCTTTCATGCAATATCTTGTTAATAAAAATGGTACTTAAGAAACTTAAAAATACTTGTGAATTAAATAGTTATAAGCTGGAATTTTAATTAAATAAATTTATTGAAATTTAGTAAGATTTTTTTAATATGCTTTAATATAAGAGAAAATATTAATAATTTAATATGTGTTGTTTTTTATCATAAACAAAGCATTTTTTTTATTCTTATTTTCTGGTATATTAAAGTTAACTATAGAAGAAAATAATAATTAAGACAATGCATGTAACGTCATGAAAAATGCTAAATTAAATAACAGATATTTGTTAACTACAGTTAATATTACTTTTTTACAGCTCTATTTGCTATTGGCCTTTTTTGAATTTTTATCTTGAAATTTCTTCTTCACTGGAGCAAAAGATCCATTGCTGGCCAAGGCGCCTGTCTACTGGTAGATTTCGAGTCAAGAGATGCTTGTTTAAGGGATAGGGTTATCGGTCTTACGCCTAATGCTCTACAGTCATATCAGACTGGGAACTACGGTTTAAAATGGATATCGAACCACTGCAAACATCTATGGACCCACCGGAACTCAAATCCGAAACCCGTAGCACCGAGCTCCAGAAAGTCTTGACACTGTGTCATGTAAATATTGTTTGGTATATTCTGCAATTTATCTAAATTGAAGTCAAGGTTTTAATTTTTTTAATTCTAAATTTAATTTATATAATTCTAAATTTAAACCGATGAACTCGAGTATGTTGTAATAATGCAATAAAAAATGTGATTTTCCTATATCAGACACTTAGATACATATAAGACAATAGCTATTAAATAAGCAAATACGTAGATGATTCAGTGTTTCACTACGTGCAGAGGCTCTTCTACAATACTCCCACATTTTACATTTAAAATTTGAAACCAATCATATCTACGGCATTTAGGTTTGGTTTGGTTTGGTTTGTCGCCCTACGGTCATCTTGTGCACACTTTAGGCTAAACAGACCGGGACCTACAGTTTAAAGGGGATTCCGAACCAATACACACATCCATGGCACCGTCGGGACTCGAACCCGAAACCTGTGTTACCGAGCGCCAGAGCGCTAGTCACTCGTCCATTCAGGCCCCACGGCATTTAGAGTTAGAAACCACTTCATTTTCAATCCTAATGGACTTGGTGAACGAAGAATGTATCGTGCTCATCCCAAATGTAGACTTAGGAGCTTGATTCGGTTTCACTTGTCGGATTTCAAACAAACTCCTTCGGTATAAAAGCTCAAAACGCTATTCACCAAACAATTCTGACCCATTTGCAATGAAACTAATTTAATGGAGATTATTTTAATAACTCCACTCACTGACAATAACGAACTCCTGTAATAGTACCTCTATCGAAAATCTGTTTAATTATTCACTCCTTCAACCAAAATGCTTCCTAAAATGGACACATTAAGACCATCGTAACTCTTTCCCTTATGTTAGTAGAGTAAAAACTGTCCCTACTTTGCCCCACATCAACTGAGCTGAGAATCACTTGTGACACTGAAATAACTTAAGACGGGTTTCCATTGATGAGTGTGTTCCTTCCAACAGTCTGAACAGTGTCACTGACGGGTAAGTGGAAGGCAGTGTTCAAGGAAGTGGTCAAATAAGGTGTTTTTACAAATGTTTCTGTCTACAACATCGTGTGATATTTGTCGTTTCTTTCAATACTCAGGAACTGAGCAATATAGCCTGCTGACTGGCATCGATCTCTTTTTCGACTGCAATACGATATATTGGTCAACTGCCAATCAAATAGAAACAAAAACATTGGCACTGTTTTCTTACTCAACCTCCACCAACCCCTTCACAGCTGCATTTGCGATTTGGGAGAACTTCCAAACTCCTAAAATAACACTTCTTTCGATTTGAAACTCCTGGAGAACGCTTGCCTCGTCCTCAAACATACCTACTGACACTCATATTAAACGTACGAACTTCGTTAAACGTGTATAAAATATTTTAATAGCAGCTTCCGTGACCTTGACATCTTGTTCCTGATATTTACAGTTTCCTGAAGTTATATGAATTCCTGAAGCTATATTCCTGAAGTTTATGAATTACTTTACCTACTGAATTGGGTATTCAGTGTACTCATTAAAACAAGCCTTTTCTACAATTGCATGGTGGTTTGCTCTAAATTGCATTGTTGGTTAAGTTTTGAACGCATATACAGATATTATAGACAAAAATGTATAGACTGATAGATGTGATGGGATCCATTACATTTTACGTTAATGTTATTTTAATAAATTATATGATATGTTAGAATTATTTCCTTATAAAAAAAAATTAGATTTTTAATAAAATTAAAACACGGACATAACATGCGGTTAATTTAATGAAAAATAACTTTAGACTGTAGGTCCTCGTTTGTTTAGTCCCTCGTATGCACAAGATGACTATAGAGCGAAAATCAAACAAAATTAATGAAAATGTAAGCATTTTATTATTAGAAAAATAGTTTATTTAATTTCTAATTTACTGCTAACTAACCTGGATGGAAAGGAAAGGGATACTGTATCAAAGCCATTATTATTATTATTTAATTTTTTCTTACTAAAACACAAGAATCTCAAATCTGTTGCCTGCGAGAGACATAAGCCAAATGTTACCTTCGAGAATTCATTACTATTGTACAGAGTTAATAAATCAACTCTTCCATTTTTAAAATCACGCTTTGGAAAGCAACAATATTTGTTGCTAGATAATGCTTTAAATTGCAAAGCCTACTTTGATCAAAATTTATTTTGAAAAACATTTTTATACAGGAATATGAATAAATTGTTTATTAAAAAGGATTTACTAATCACTTTTGTATTTGGTTATTTAAAAATGAGCCGAAATTTAAAACACTTATTAAATTAATGAACATTATTCATTAAATTAAAAATTTATTAATTGTAATAAATTGCTTATATACTTTTACAATTATTTTTTTTTATTTTATTGGATGTGTATATAAATGAAACAATGAACAGATTACAATTTTCTAGTCCGCAAGAAAGATACGGAGTACATATGAAAATCATATTCACAAATCTGTGCATTTCTGTCCTGAAGTGTGTAAGCTTTTTAATTAACTGTATCCAAATTGAGTTGTACAAATTATGAGAGGCGATTCTTTTGCACTGTGAAGTTTACAGTTGCATGTAAATATGATATTGTTCTGAATTGAGCTCCATGCCATCTGCAAATAATGTATCGGTAGAAATTAAGTTACTATTTAAATATGTTAATTTCTATACAGCTTGAAATCTTTCTGTAAAACTTTTATTTTAGAATAAACATTCGTTTGCATTTAGTGATTTCAACTATGCGTTTTAAAATGTACAAAAAATATGTGCTGCAAAGAAGATAGATTTGCCATTATCAAGTCACGATCCATTTGAGTTTAGACTGTCTTGCTTTCAGAATGTAAGCAGATTATTGTTTCAATTTCCTCAAACCATTAAGTATGATCATTTATGTTTTTAAACGTTAATTTAACAACCACTTAGGATTATATATTCATTTCTTTTAATCAAATACAAAAAATAAGCTCACTAAATTGAATACTTAAATTAAGTACTCTCTTTAAGAATGTAATGTCGAACATTCTTTGAGAATGTATTAGATTAAATATTTAAATACTTATAACTTATTTTATGTACATGCAATACGAATGGTATACAGTTTCAAATTAGGAATTAAAAGGGCTTATTTAAAAACGACAAATGTAAACATAAGACTTCATTACTAATGCTATATGTTCGTGTTCGGCAATGCATTACATGTATTGTCGAACATTCTTAATGACAATGTATTAAATACTTTAATACTCAAAATTTTTTATGTACAAGCAATACCAATGGTATGGAATTTTAAAATGAATTAAAAGGGCTTATTTAAAAACGACAAATGTTAATATACATTTATTCATAAAAACCTAAGCCTTTCACATATATAATAGTAATATTTAAGCAAAAGCACTGATGCTGAAATTGCTTCCATTTGTGACTGAGCTACCAGACATTTGCAGCTGAGCTAAGCGAGTTAAAGTAGGCATGTATTTCGGACCATGGAATGACCAAGTGGACACTCTTATGACACGACGAATGAAATTCACCTGCCACCTAATTAAAACCACCGCCTTCCCTCTAGCTCCGGGAGAATTAATATTCCGTGAGGCTATAATGATGCGCAAACTTAATGGATTGTTTCTGGGATATTAATAAAATAACCGTTCATCAGAATCAACGCTACCTGCTTACGACTGCGTTAACATGTCGCCGCATTAATTATTATCTCAAATTGCCCGTGCAACTTAATTTGCCTAACGGATCGTGGCATTGCATATCGCATTCTACAGGATTTGGAATTCGCTATATATCGTTGAAGAGTCGTTTCCAATAATGTGATGCGGCACAACAAACGCAGATGTAGGACGAGACAGAGAGGGTTGATTTTGAAACCTAAATGACTGTCTGTAGTAGATGTCTGAAGAAGTTGTGTACGCGAATTAATCATTTCGGGGAAAGTGATTGCTTCCCTTTTCAGATTTCAATTTACTTTTAAAGTGTAAATTATATCGAAATTTGGAAATTTTTAATGTATATTAGATGATGTTTGAGTGGTATACCAATTATACAGTTATATTTGCAACATTAATTTATTATCAAAATTCTATATGAATTATTAAATGAAGAAATTGCCAAATTACATGTATTGAATTCTCAAATTTTGTAAAGAAAAACCTGATTTCTTGGACCAATAGCATGCAGGAAAGCCCAGATTTGAATCACCAGACGGTCATCATTACAGTCACGGATATCAAAAACGAGGAGTAACTTTCGCGATTGTGATAGCGCATATATAAACGTCATGCTATTTTCTTAGATTTTTCTAGATTTTCCACAATACGACACGCAAATGTAGGACAGTTAAGTCCGTAATTTCTCCCGGATACAAAGGAAATTATTTTTTTTTAGAAAGCAATAGGTTTTAAAACCCAATTTTGGGCCAGTGTTACAGTGTACAGGAAGGTTCAGATTCAAATCTGTTGGAAGACACCATTGCATTCGATGTTTGTAGAGAATCAATGGCGATTATATCTACGTATGCCACTCCTAAAGTCAGTTGTCTGTCGAATTTTCCAGGTTTTCTCCCGTTTGTTACTCAAGGATGGTATGTATCCCTAGAAGTACTCCCAGATAGCAAGTTCCTCATCCGTCTGAAGATTGTTTAGGGCATACAAAAGGATCACAACGCCCACCAATGTTCCAATAAAAGTGAAACCCAAGACAAATATGAAAGATATTTTTGACAACAACTATTTTTAATTTGAGTAAATTTCTAAATTAGTTATTTTATGTTTAACTGATAAGGAATCCATTATTTTAAATACAAAAAAAAAACATTAATATCGTCATTTTTTCCATTTTTTTAAGCGAACCAACATACAAAACATAGGAAAAAATAAATTAAGATACTTAAAATAGTACTTTGATAATATATCACAATTATATCACGTATATATCAATAAAAAAATATTGAATTTTGATAATCCATTATATGAATGATATAAAAACTCAAGTCATTTAAATATTTCGATAACTTATAATAAGAAATTAAATAGTGTTACTTTGATATTTAATATTAACAATTTTTTAAAAAGTCTAGTGATAAAAATGGACCTAATATATATAATATTTTAATTTTTACTTTAAAATATTGCTGATCCAAATAAATTCAATAAAATTTCAAAGATTTTTGAGTATTTAAAAGTAAGAAAATAGAAAAAATAACATGGATGTATTTACCATTGATAATCGGGGAGTGGGGTGGCAAACGAAAGCGTTTTTTTAAATTGTGTGGTTTTATATTTTTTCAACTTATTTATTTTTAAAATAATTACGATATTTAAAAAAAATTTTACATAATAATAAAAATCCAAACATATAAAAATTTATTGTTGAACGATTTTAAATAATTAAAAAATGTCACCATTTTAAAAATGCAAAAAGTACAATTTTGTACTTGAGTCATTATCCTTATTAATATATTCCATATCCAGTAACGAGCAATAAATTAATAGCCTATTTATTCAGAATGTATATCATAATTTTGCATGCCAATAAATGTGGATTGTACCACATATTAAGTAAGAATCTTTAAGAAAAACATTAGACAAATACGATTTAATCTACTGTCTCAAACCTCGCATATAAGTACTTAAAAGTTGTTTAGTGTCTTCTCAAATGAGGCTATTTATTAAATATCTTTTTAAGATAAAGACAAAGACACCTCGGTCTCCAGGTACTTAAAGCTTCTTCTAATTAGATAAGGAAATCCAGTTAAGGTCGAGTGCTACAGGACCCTTTAAGGAACCTTGGAGAATTACGTCTCTCATTGGAAGGTTGGAAATTAACGCATGGGCAAACTAGTTTACCCTTTTCAAGTGCCTTTCTTTGAAGAAGGCATTTGTTGGGCTCTTTAATTGCGTTTTAGATACGGACAAGATTATTGCTTTTGTTTCAGGATTTCAAGGGATATTAGTAATTAAAACAATTATTTTTAAGAATAGATATTGCAAATGCATTGGCTTTAATTGTTCTTTTAGTGCTTGTAAGGATAATAAAACTTAAGTAGGGACTTTAAATAATATTTATAGATCTTTTCACTTGTTTTATGTTTCTGGTTTCAAATACTTAACTTGTTTGAATAGATTTAAAAGTTTTATGACAAGAACAAAAGTTTATTTTAGTGTTTATGTTTGAATTTTTGTTTATTTAATCTCTAATGTAAGTTAAATGGGTAAAGTAAAATGTGGTGTTTCTTACAGATGTTGAAGTTGTTTTCAGAAATGCAAAGGGATTTGTTCTGTGGTTAAATTTTTCAACGTAGTCGGAAAGAGGAAAAGTTCAAACAGTTTCAGGTTTCAAAATATTTTGCAATTGAAATTTACCTGCAAACTATTATCTTTATTTTATTTTTCAGTAATATATAAATTATGTATAAATATGCTTACTTAATAAATAAAAATTTAGAGAATGAACTTTCATTAAATGAAAATAATTTTTTAGTATAATTTTCGATTGAAAATATAAACTTTGAAAAGTAAAGGTAAAGGTTTAAGGAAATGTAAAGGTTTTTTTACTCATTGTAATATTTTTGTTTAGAAGAAAAACATTAATCTTGTATAATCCAGTTAATATATTAGATGGTAATTGTTTTACATAAACACTAATTAAACTAAATCTTAAAACATTACTCAAATTTTAAAAAAAAATATTTCATGTTATAACATAACGCATTGCTTACACATATTGTTCATGATCCCGATTAAAAAATGTTTAATTGTTGCTCAAATAAAAAGAAAAAATGAATCTCCTTGTACACAAAAAGTACAGTATGACGCTTACGACAAGAAAATGATATACGTAACTTATTAGAACAAATGCTATAGAGTGCAATTTATAAAAATGAACCAAACTTTATAATTGCAATATTACTTTGATTGCCCAACGTTGGCATTATCACTGTAATATCTGGCGCCTTTGGCTAGTAAACTGTAACATTGTCGCACTCTCTTTGGCGAGGATTTCCATAAATATTGTTATCAATCTAGAGGAAGACAGTTGAATAAGGGATTCTTGTACTGGTAGGTGTGTTGTCTGGTCCGAGTTTTAACTTTGATAAAGTGAAATAATTATTTTTGTTACTGTTCTAAATACTCTTCTTGATAATTGATGAAGAAGGAAAGCACATTACCACATTTAAAAAAAAATACATTTAGAACGAATACTTTTAGGAGGAGCATCTAAAAGTTAACATCTACCCTTAATGAAAATTTACTGTTTCCTCTTTTTATAAAATTATGCTGAAAAATAAAATGGTAAATAAATGGTTGTCAAACTTATACTTAGTTTAAAACTTTTACTAAGTTAAACTGAAAACAAAGTTAATCTCTAACGTATTTTTTCAACCAATCATCTAAGTCTCAGTATCATTTAAACATTTATTACATTCACTACAACATAATCGAAACGTCAACCTAAGACGTTTAAAAAAGGCTTCGGTGAGATTAAGATAAAATTTTCCAATAACGATTGAAATAAAAATACTGTACACCACTATTTATTTTATCCTCTGTGAAATAAAATAAATTAACGTTGACGTTTTTAAAAAATCAACACAACAACAAAATTAACTCACCAAAGACAGCTAAGCACATTTTCAAACATCTTTCGAAACTTCTGCTACAGCAGCTTAAAACAGATTCTAATAAATTACAGAATAAAAGGCTCCAACGTTTTATCGAAAAACTTGCATCATCTTACCAAACTCCATTACGGTGAACATATTCCTTAATTAACTTACACCTATCAAGGATTTTTATTTTTTAATTTAAACGCTCTTATCGAAGCCCCAGTCATAACACACTTAAAAGGAGGGATATGTACTTCATTAAGTTAAATTATCTGAAGATCTTTTCTGGAAAATGTTTTGCACCAGCAAATTACTTGGAAATCTTGTCACCGCAACGAATTCATCGTAACAGTAACTAAACATTTTCCGAATTGATTTTATTTCTTTTCATGATGCTGCATCTCAGAAAATAATGTTCATCAGATTCTTTTAAACGACTTATTGTATTCAGAAAAGAAAAAAAAAGGGCTTAACATTTCAAGAGGATGAGAGTATTTCGAGTGAAATATTAGTAAGATTTAATTAAATTTCATAAGAAATAAATTCAATCGAAATTTTATTTACTTACTTATTTATTTAGTAATGTTGAAAATTTTATATTGCTTTTTAATTCCTTATTAAGTGTTCTATTAGTGATTAGAATAAATGGGCGTATCATCTAACTAAATTGCATAAACTGAATTATCATGCTAATTTTTTTTTATTTACTTCAATTTCGTCAGTTCACTACATTCTGATTTTTTTCATGGATAAAAGTTAGAAAAATATTCGAATGATGAGAGATTTATTTAAAAAATGTAAAATTTGATTGATTATTTAATTTTATTATATTTTTAACTTTCGATCTGTAAAACATTAATCCATGTCGTTTTGAAGAAAACCAGGTTATGAAATTTCAAGAATATTCGAATGGAGGGATTTTCTTTTATCTTTTCTCCTACCCTAAACTGAGTTTCCATTTAGAGTATTTTTAGTTGGATTAACTTAGAAATATTTTATTTATAAAAATCAATCCTTTTATTTTGTAGGCTTTAAAATTGAACTTTACTCTTTGATATATATACGCAGGTGAATAATAAATATAAATAACAATTTAGAAAAATTATTTTATTCATAATTTCATGCAAATATTGTCAGAAATGGGTTTAATTTTTTATGTATGGACAGATTGTATTGCAGCATGAACCTGAAGTTGAAATACTTATGTATTTACTAATAATTTTTTAGTATAGTTTAAATTGTATTGTACAGGTTAAGCAACTGAATTTAAACTGGCTGTAATTGGGTTTAGATACTTGAGAGCAAATTGAGAACTCACATCTTTATTTATACTAACACAAACTCCTCTCACATATAATAGACCTACAACATTGTAACGCATTTAAAGACGCATAATGATAGATTCGTGGCAGGACTACACTTCTAAATAGAAAAACCGAAACTCGGATACGCACAGGCTGCGAGAAATATATTTTCTCTCTGGAGGAGAGCCTATAGGCCAACTAATAAATTGGTATATCATTATTTTAGGCTGTACTGTATAAAAAGTCATACTTTTATCATTTCTTTAGGTATTACTCTTACTTGATAAGAAGTATTATAGTGTGGCAGTTATCTTCATGTTCATCCTTTGATAATACAGAAATATAATCTTTGATTTATACAGATACGATATAAATCATAGATGGAGAAATGACTTCTAATTTTGCCCAGAAAATTAAAATATGACTTTTAGATATTACAGAGATAACTGCCCGTATTTGTGTGCATTAAAGAAAACCAGAAGTAGGCAGAGGGCCTTGGCCCACAATGGGGCTGTTGGGCCACTCATGATAATGATAATTGAAACAATGAACATGTGAAAATCATGCTCATTGTTCTTTTAAAAATACAATAATGCATCTCACTGTTAGAATAAGTATAGATTGTTAAAAATTGTTGCAGTGCAAGAATGAAAAATAGATCAAAACGTAGTTTGCATTGATTGACTGTGGTATGTGATTTTTTTGCTCATTTTTCTAAGCTTATTTAGTGAGTTATAAAAATGAATTATCTATTTAAAGCGCTCGCTTGGCTCAGTCTCGCTATTTGTTTCTTACTTTCCTCGTCTTATTTTACCAATGCTTTGCACAATTATTACTGTCTTCAATATCCTCTATATCACCAACACTGCACTTAATAAAAAATAATCAATAAACCTTCCACTTTTGAAAATATTCACTTAATCATAATAAAAACTGGTACACCAACTATTGACGAACTATTAGTCCTCCCAACCACCGAACAAACCCGAATCACTGATAATTGCCTAAAACCCACTGTCACTTTTAACGAATATCCTGCTCCTTTTAACTTTGTACCCTCTCAAACAATTCCAAACATTACTGTAGAATTCCGAAGCCCAACAGTCGATGAATTATTAACTTACCCTACTATCGAACAATTTCAACACAAACATAAAATCTTGAAACCTATCATGTTTTAAATATCTCATAATCCCTCTTCTTACAAATAGATACATCATTAAAAAAATAATAATAATAGATTACCGCCTATAATAATAATAATAGAACTTTTAAAGCCACCTTTAAATAACTAAAATCATAATCATCTTAGAGGATATTGAAGAAAATAATAATAATACATTCAAACCCCTAACTGAGCAAAAATACAGCCAAATAATGTAATAAACAATAACAACGAAACCATAGATCCTATGTCATCATTTCTATCTATTTATTTCCACGATTTTTCGCCATCCAATTTCTCCATAATGTAATCATTGGTCTCTTTCTTCAATATCCTGGACTTGAAAATCTCTGCAATCCTCAAGAAAATTTCTAACAATCCAATATCTTCTGAAATAATACAAAACAACAGGATACTCATCCACAGAAGAATAGACTTTTCAACTGCCTCTTCCACAACCATTAGTATCATCATTCTACAATCATCTGTAATGCCAATATAATTTGAAAAACCAACTCAACAGATAATGATATTTATTCCAATTCATCTATTTGACAATGCATTCATCCATATAATGCGAAAGAAGCCAATCATCTAATACAGATATCCTTCATCTACAGATCTATAAGTCTCCATCTACCTATCCTTCATCTTCAATAAGCCTTCATCTACCTATCCTTCATCTACAGATCAATAAGCCTTCATCTACCTATCCTTCATCTACAGTCTCCATCTATCTAATACGATCTATAAGTCTTCATCTCTACCTATCATTTATCTACAGATCAATGAGCCTTCATCTACAGATCTATAAGCCTTCATCTATCTATCCTTCATCTAAAGATCTATAAGCCCATCTTCATCTATCCTAATCCTTCATCTACAGATCAATAAGCCTTCATCAATACGCCTATCTACAGATCTATCCTTCATCTACAGATCAATAAGTCTTCATCCTTCATCTACAGACCGCCTTCATCTACAGATCTATAAGCCTTCATCTACCTATCATTCATCTACAGATCTATAAGCCTTCATCTACCACCCATCATCTACAGATCTATCTATATCTGCCTATCAGAGAAAAATCAAGTCATCGGATAAACATTTTACAATATGTTCAATCGGTTCAGCAGAAATGCATACAAACGAACAATTATTCAGCAACATTTGAACTGCTTCCAACAATTGCAAAAGAACTAAAAAAATCCAGCAACCGACGAATTCCATCTTTCAAACTGCAGGAATATATCAACATCAACACAGTATCAAAGACAAACCTCTATTGCAGATAATATCATTCCTCAATCTATATACAGATCTATCAGCCGCCATCACTTAACATAAAAGGAGATATTTGAAAATCATCTCAACGGATAATATATGTCGAACAGATTCCAGAAAGCAATATTTTCAAGCCATTAATTGGACAATAAATCCATAAATTTTATATGACTGAACATTTCAAGCAATAGCCATAGAAAAATTCCTCCAACAGTAAAATAGAAAAAATTTCAACTTTGCTCAATAGACTCTGTTTAGAAAGATTTCAATAAATTTCCAACATGATAATAAGAAACAGAAAAGAGACTAAATGCCGATTTTTTTTATGTTTATACGTTTAAATGTTACATGTTTTATATGTTTAAATGTTTTATATGTTTAAATGTTATATGTTTTATATGTTTAAATGTTATATGTTTTATATGTTTAAATGTATATGTTTTATATGTTTAAATGTTATATTTCATATGTTATATGTTGTATGTGTTTTATATGTTTTATGTTTTATGTTTTATTCCATTATATGACAGTATAAAATGTAATTTAAAAATTTATATCATGGTACATATTTCATTTTTCCTGTGTATATTTCATTTTCACTATCTTCATTATTGTATATATTCACTGTAAATATCACTAACAAATACGTTTTTAAAACGTAAACATGTAAATATATATTAAGCGAATATGTAATAAATACATAATTAAAAAAATTGCTTCTCATTCATTCTTTTTGTTAATTACAATCATGCGTTTACAAGTTTGTATACCTATTTTAGAAGAATAATTTTTAACAACTTCAATTTTACAAATTGTTTGTTTTATTTTGAATTCTGCAGAGGATAATGGAAGACGTAATCTTAAGAATAAAGATTTATTTTTAAAAATAATATTACAAACGTTTTAGAATTATTTGTCTTTCCTTTAAGATCAGAAAGCTGTCTACGTCTATTTAGCGTTACTAATGTAATATGTATATATATGTTAATGTAATATCCTTTTATTTAAATACTTAAACTTATAATGTTTAAGATTTTCTAATTGAAATACTCAAAATTTATATTTTCACACGGTATGTCTATTTTGATTGCGTATAAATACAGCCAATTTTAAGCATTCACTTTAATTTCTAATGCAAAATCAGAAATTCGTTCAGTATTCAGAAATTATTAAACGCCCCGCCCGAAAGCTTTCGAGGAATTATTCAGTATATTAAATTCAAAAAAAATGACTAAATATCCTTAATCAGATTCATTTTTTTAAACTTTTATATTGTATCTTTTAATGTTTAATGCATGCAAAGTATTTCCAACAAAAAAAAATAATAGATTTAACACTGAAAGTATTGTCATTGTCAAGTTACTGTATGCCTGATAGTTCTTTAATAACTTATTATTTTCAGAAACAAAATAAAACCTACACAAGACAATCTCTAAAATAAAAAATAAAAAAAATTTAAATTTTCATCTGTTTCTGAGTTATGTGTTATTTAAATAAGAAGATTTGTTTTATTAGTATATCAAAATAATAAAGAATACAGCCATTTTCTTTACAAAAATTGATTTTTTCCTACTCATAATGTTGAAGCATTTCCAATATCTGGCTGTTTAACACAGAAATATTGTTAAATATGTGTAACAAAAGCTTTTTGGATATAACATAAAGCTTTCATTAATATAAACCTTGAAAATAAAGGATACCATCTTCATGAAGTATACCTACCTACCAACTATGAAGAATACCGAGACCCTTTTACAAAATATTTAAATTTTCATCTATTTCTAATTTATATATTATTTTTAAATAAGAAAATTAGTTTTGTTAACATATAAAAAAGAATAAAGCCATTTTTATGCAAAAGGAATTTTTTTTTATCTGCACATAATGCTATAGCTTTCCAATATATGATTGTTTAACATGGAGATATTGTTAAATATGTGTAATAGAAGGTGTTTGGACACAACATAAAGTTTCAAGAAATATTAAACTTGAATATGAAGGATACCATCCACCATCCTATGAAGTATACCTACCTAGTATGAAGGATAACAAGACCATCTTAAAAATATTTAAATTTTTATCTGTTTCTAATTTATGCATTATTTAAATTGAAGATTTTGTTAATATATCAAAATACTAAATAATACAGCCATTTTTATGTAAAAGGTGATTTTTTTCTACAAATAATAGTAGCGTTTCCAACATTTGGTTATTTAACATGAAAATATTGTTAAATATGGGCAATAGAAGCTGTTTGGACGCAACATAAAAGCTTCAAGAAATATAAAGCTTAAATATGAACGATACCATCTACCATTCTACGAAGTATACCTACCTACCTACTGTGAAAGATCTAAGATCATCTTACAAAATATTTAAATTTTCATCTGTTTCTAATTTATGTATTGTTTAAATAAGACGATTAGTTTTGTTAGCATATTAAGATAGCAAAGAATATAGCCATTTTTTTTTTTTAGCAAAAAGTGATTTTTTTCTACACATAATGTTGTATATGGTTGTTTAACATGGATATATTGTTAAATATGTATAATAGAAGCTGTTTGGACACAACACAAAGCTTCAAGAAATGTTAAGCTTGCATATGAAGGTTAGTAAAAAGTTCTGAAGCGTTAGAGACGACACACTTATTTAATGCAACTGACCTGTCCTTCGTTCTGCCCTAAATAATGTAGTAGCCAAAAGCTCGATAGTAGTACTAAGCCCTTTGGTGTTCGAAGCATACATCACCAACTGATAAGTTGTACCTGGATTGAGACCTCTAATTAGAAATTGGGGTTGGTCGCTGACTACAGAGAAATTTTTAGAATCTTTGCCATCACGAAGACTGATAGCTATGAGATGAAACTTTGGTTTCATTCCACCGTCGTCAATCCCTGGTGTACAGTTGACCATGAAACTTGTTGCAGAAAAACTGAGCAGAGTGCAATTTTGCAATGGATCAGGTGGGCCTAGAAATTGAAAGGTAAAACTCTGAATGGTAAAGTTCTATTTAATTGAGAATATGTTTGGATAAAATCTTATGGATTTTGCATACAGGTAAGTTCGTTTGGAATACTATTTAAAACTTATGTAAAGTTGTTTTAAGGCAAATTTTAACTTAAATAAAATAAAATATAAAATCAACATAAAATCAAAGCAAGAAATAAAAAAACAACAGATATATAATTTACACTCCAAATAAAATAAATTACATACTATTAAATAAAATCAGAAAAAAATAAAACAATAAGAAACTTAAATAGAATAGAATATAAAGAAATAAATATTTGAACATAATAATAAATTGAAATTCAGAACTTTGCATATTTTTTGGCAATACAATGTTAATACTTTAAATAAAGTTGATATTTAAATAACAAGTACACTGCTGTCTATTAAACTTTCTTTACCAGGGAGGAAAGCAATTGTAGAATCATAATTATTGTACTCATACAGTAGGATGTTAAGAAGACATAATCAAATGTACAGGTAATTTTAAAATACAGAACATGGATAAATCAATATCTATAGCCACATCTAAGTGCATTATCAGTTTTATTCGACCAAAAACGAAATAAAACAGTTTTAACGGCAAATATGGCTACGGTATTCCACGGGGCTTCAACTCTATACCAGACAGTGTTTAAAACAGTGCAATCCAGTGTTTAATCATAATCATACAGTGTTTAAAAGTCACAGAGATAAGACCCATTAATATAATGGCAATGGTCCAAATTACTAGCTATGAAAACCAAAGATCATCGAGCTGTGTCTGATGTGGAACCCTGTATAATCAATCTAGATGCTGGTCATATATGAGGACCATGAATGCAAGTTGGCAATGATCATAACCTCGATGATTCTAAATACAAATATGGCCATCATCATGCTGTACGCAGAACAGTGACTCATTTAAAAAAGATAACATGACACCACTGATGTTTCTATATTATAGTTGAAACGAATTATTAACATGTAGATGTACCTGAGTCTGTTGCAACATGAAGCGATGCCATAAAGATAATTACCGTACTGACAGCAGATGTCATACAGAGATATCAACCCTGAAACGACCAAAGTTTCCTAAGTTATGAGGTGGTTATATAATCTGACAACAGTAAGGCAGCATATCAATTCTCTCAGGTGTTAATAACCGGAGGCCACTCGGCATCTTGCATGTCCCTACTGGGGCCATGAAATTCATATTATCACAACATTCATGGAATCTTGATCAAGGTGAACAGCAATCCCTTTAACGATAGATATTCCTCCTTCTAACACGAAACTTAACGATACCTTTTCATAAGCAGCCAAATAAAATGGGATTTACGTACAAGAAAATCCTTCTTAATCTCCTGTTTTATATAAATTGTTGCTAGTCATGCTAATGATTTTCATATCCTAGAATATTGTGCATGGTACTGACTTTCTTATATGCAGTCTCCATGATCTATTATATATTTAAAGGCCAGCAGAGTACTTGTGAAAAATTAAAGAAAGCAAAACAAAACAAGCATTGCAAAACTAAAAATTTAAACAATAAAGAATAAATAAACAAATATTTTTTTTTGTTCCAATGCAGCTGGCAAACACTTAGACAGCTTGGTCTTGGTTGCCTTAAGGCAAGCACTGCACCGACGTTACTCACTTTGCA
Source organism: Caerostris extrusa (assembly GCA_021605095.1). Lineage (NCBI taxonomy): Eukaryota > Metazoa > Arthropoda > Arachnida > Araneae > Araneidae > Caerostris > Caerostris extrusa. Next base: position 42,247 of record BPLR01003807.1, read on the forward strand.
TTACCCAGGGGGCGCGTGTAACTTGAAGATACGGACGCGGAGTAACAATGCCTCAACAACGCTCTACGACTATTAGGACCGGACGGTTTAAAGTGAATTCGAACCACTACAAACATCCATGGCCCCGCCGGGACTCGAACGCGAAACCTGTAGTACCGAGCGCCAGAGCGCTAGCCACTCGGCCATTCAGGCCCAAATAAACAAATATAAAAAAAATAAATAAACAATTCAGAGAAATGAAAGGGGAAAATATGGGTTTTTAGAATTGTCTCAGTTTCTAGCCACTGAGTGTAGGAAAAGCTAATAATGAATACTTTTCTAATTCTATAATTCTTTAGAGCAAAATGAATTTATGCTACTAAATTTATGACGCTTTAAATTTGTAAGTGTTTTTTTTTTTATTTGTCTACTAGAAGAAACTTGCGTTATACTATTATTTTTATTTTAAAAATAAGTAATGCAATGCATTCATCATTTTTTTTAATAATTTCAAACAGAAAATCTTGATTTGCAAATAAATAAATAATGTTTTGTAGAAACATGCAAAAATATTTTTTTTTTAAAAAATTTTAGAATAAAATGCAAGCATTTTTAATATTTAATTTTAATTCATTAAATACAAACTTTGAACTAATTATAAGTATTTTTAATTTTATCTTGAAAATGGCCAGATACTGATTTTGGATTGAAATTGATCAACCTTATAATATTTTAATTCTAGGTGTTCCAGCTCTTAATTATATTTAGATACAACATATATATATATGTTTTATCCTAAGTATTTTCTACATATGAGTAATACTGTAATCAGCATGGGTTTTGGTAACATTTTTCAAATATTACTAATGATTTATTTTTTGAAAGTATAAATAATAGCTTTATTTTATAGCCGTAAGTTTTTATATAAACATCAGAATCGCTTATGTTCTGTCATTTTATGAGAATAATTTAACAGCTACTCAACATTTTAAAGTATGTTGTTCTTTTAAAGTAAAAATTAAGAATTTAACATAAACTATATTTAAAATTAATATAGTTAAAAAATGAACTCCCCTTTTAAGTAATATTATTCAACGTTATTTCAAATCTGGAATCGTTATATATTAAATGCAAATTTAACTCAAAATAGTAGATAAAAAGTTTTTAACTTACCGTGTTTTTTTTTTATAACAGCTAATTTAAAGATTTTTTTGACAGATATATATTATGATCATGACCGATGAGTTTTTTTGTATAGTATACAACAATATATAGCACGCAAGAAACTTTAATTCCTAGTTTAAGCAATTTCATGATAAGGAAAATAAATCAAACTTTGACGGCTGGCCCAAAGAATAGTTTAAATATAATTTTTTTCATGTTTTTAATATTTGATAACGACTTTAGTGGAGTCGAATTTATAGGATCCCTTTTCACTGAATGTTATATAATAAACTATATAAGCCCAATTTTCAATCTTGACATTGGACAATTTCAAAAATATGTAGCCAAAAGAATTGTACATTTTTTTTACCATTTTTGTTAAAACCAAAATAAATAAATAAAAATTATATATAAATTAAATATGCTGATTTAATTTTTACATTACGATGGAAAAAAAACACACTCAAAGTTAACAATTAAATTTGTTGAATTATAGTTAAAAATAAAATAATAATAAAATAATAATACATACTCTTAATTTTAAAAGGCTACTTTGTCATATTTAAAAATACATAAATCAATTCTTTTAACATTTTATTTCAGATAAAAGGTCAAAATATTATTGATCATGACAAACAATTATTTTTTTTTTTATCTATCTCATGTTACAATTATTTTTTTTTACCATGTATCTTATGCACTCGACTCAGTTTAATGGCAAAACAGCACACCTCAATTGGATAATACATAAAGAATTTTGCTCTCAGTCACTTTTTAATGAGGACTGCAAGCAAAAAAAATATAAATGATTTTTTTCCTCTTTTCCAATCATTTTCTGCTCAAAAATCAATGCCATTCACAAGTAGGAACTTCTGCAAAATATCTGCAATACGCTTGTTAATCAAAGTTTCTGGACTGTCAATAACCTCCCTTACAATTATTTTCTTCCAAAAAAAAAAAACGTTGTTATCCAAATTGATTTTCAGATAATTATCTTAGGAAAAGTCTGCTATTGAATTTGATTGATCTTTTGGCTTGTAATTAACAAAGAGGATTTCAAGGATATGGGCTTTCTTTAACATTATGGGACTTTTTGTAGGTTGTTTTTGAAAAGAAGTGTGTGCCAGTCCAATATCGATTGCTCCTTTTTTTCATATGCAGTTCATAATACAAGAAAGTTACCTTAAGTGTCGTGATGAATAACACTGGAATTTTAATGCTTTTTAATGGAAATTGCTGATCACCTCTTTTTAGTAGCAACTATGTGAGAAGTTATTTAATTTATTAAGTCCACAGAAATTTTGATAATGACAGTTTTTTGAAAAACTGAATAATAACCGTTTTCTTTAAATAACTGGTGTTAACAAAAACCTTATTATAATCTTATCACTTATTTTTAATGTACTAAAGTGTAGCAGAAATGAAATGAATTATTATTTATTATATTAAATCTTTGGTTTATGTATGTATTTTCTTATAAGGTAAATAGTTTAAGTTGGAATAAAAATCTTTATTCATTATAAATCACACTAATACCCTCATTATTGGGTTATTTCGATGTTTTTATTCCTCTCATTTAGATTCAATTAATTTTACAATTTTAAATATTTATTAGTTTTAAGAAAAAAAAATAGAAATGCGATAAGAAAAAACATATAAATTTTGCTAATGACAGTTTTTGAATAACTGAATTAATAGCTTTAAATAACAGGTGTTAACAATAACCAAATAATAATCTTATCATTTGTTTCTAACATTCTAAAGTGTAGTAGAAATAAAATGAATTATCATTTATTATAATCAAATATTTGGTACATGTATGTATTTTCTTGTATGTTAAGTAGATCTTTAGAATATTTAAATCTTCCAATTCTATTTCAATTTCAAAATTTCATTTATTTAGATTCAATTAATTTTACAATTTCAAATATTTATTAGTTTTGATATGCATTTTTCTCTATTTTTCATTTTATTTTACTTCTAGTAAATGAATGGAAAAAGGAAAATAATTTATTACCATAGTAAAAAGAAAAGTCTTACTTAGAAGCAATCAACCTTCAGAAGTCTACCTTACTGTTAGCATCCATGAAAAATATTTTTATGCTATAAATACTTTATTAAAACAGTTACTGAAGCCTACTTTGTGTAAATGGAACTTTTAGAATCTTTCTGAATTTCCATAACATCCTTTTATAAAATATAATTAAATTTACTTTTTTTGATAATTATTTGCACCAAATTATCATATACAAGTCATATATCTTTATAGACTATATAATATAAATTTATGTTTATTTCTGAGGCTATTTAGTAACAAATATTTCATGAAACTAAAAATAACACATTGGATTTCTTTGGTCTTTCACTTACTTAGAAGAAATTCTACATTAAGAAGTCTACTTTACTGTTAGCATACATGAAAAATATTTTTATACTGTAAATACTTCGTCAAGACCGTTACTGAAATCTGTTTTAAGTATATGGAGCTTTAGAATTTTCTGAACTTTCATAACATTCTTTTTTAAAATGTTTCTAAATTTTATTTTTTTTATAATAACTATTCACACCAAATCTCAGATAAAAGTCATGGTTTATGGCTTATGGTAATGGTTTATAAAAATGCATATCTTTATAAATAATATAATATAAATTTATGTTTATTTCTGAAGCTATTTAGTAAAAAATATCTCATGGAACTAAAACGAACAAACTGGATTTCTTTGGTCCTTCCCTTATTTATTGTTCTTTCAGATTTTTCTACTGGTAGCTGGATTTTCGGTTGGTTAAATTCTCATCGTTCTGTAGCTACACTGGGGAATATCAGAGGACGTCTGTGGTCAACCTTAGTGGAATGGTCAAGGGACTAAGTGAAATATTTTTCCAGTAGTGCATTGGAGGGAAACTAAATCACATTTAAATTACACTAGGGAATAAAACACTAGTACAAAAACGTTTAAATACTAAGAATAAGGTAGTAAAAATAAAATGTTAAATAATTTCTGTAAGGTCAAATCATATAATGTTAATGAAATTATATTTTTGAGATATTGTATTATTTACTGAAATCTGATGCAATTATAATATTGCAAAATTTTATGCGAACCTTTCATGCGATTGTAATTTTATTTTGATATACAGAGTGGAAAAAAAAATTCATACATCATACTAATTAAAAGTTCCTTAAGTTTTCCACATGAAGATATGCATTCAAATGCTGGCTGGGTTTTTGTCTATCTTTAAGCACTTTTGTCACACTTTAAGTTAATTAGATCGGGAACTACAGCTTAACGTGGATTCCAAACCACTAACAAATATCCAGCATCGAATCTGAAGCCTATGGTACGAAAGGCCAGAGTACTAGTCAACTAGTCAATTGTCCATCAGGCCACTCAAATGTTGACTGAGAGATCATTCTTTTGCATGAAAACGAAGTTCAAATGTTCAGAAATACAGAGGCATAAATTATACAAAGAGCTGCAGCTATATACAAATAGCGACATTACCAACTAGCATGTTTTTGCAAACCACAATCGCATATCAATATACATATTGTTTTTATATCTTCCAATACTAAATTTGGGTTCATATATTTGTAACATGTATAGCGAAACAGTTCTATGATTTGCATCATTTGTTTGGGCTTTTACGACATCAATACTAACCACATACAGGTCTATAATTTGCCCTTTTAAAATGAAAAATAGAACTCAATGCATTGACAAATGATTTAATGCAAGCCGCTTTTCAAAAAAACTGATTTTTATATTAATGTCCAAAATGTATCATACGTTTTTGTGTCAATGTGATTTCAGATGCAATACAAACTAATATAGAAAGTATTTAATAAATGTCATCATTTAAAACTTATTTATATAATTTCTAATGTAGTTTGTTGATATAATAAAAGTTTAAAGCCATAGACTACTCCTAATAGATGGAATTACCTTCTGGTTGTACAAGAATAATAAAATGAGATTTCAATGTATGTCTATAATTAATTCTTGTTTGAAATTCCCACAACATCTATAACAGACTTGGATAAATTTCAGACAGAATGAATGATATGTATCGGCATATTAATATGCGAATAAGAAAAAATATGAATAGTTCTTGGATATCTTTTTTTTTGCTGTCATTTATAAATAATATGTCATGTAGTAAAATTTATAAAAATCTTTAGTATCAAATAACTTTCATTCCCAAACTAAATGAAAATTTTCCAGGAAACAATTACAGAATTTCTTTTTGCACGGCAATCAACTAAAATAACAGGATAAAGATTGTAAAATTCCACATAACTTAATCTATATGTATATTAAACAAAGACATAAAAGCATTACAGGAAAAGAAATATTGAATGTATAAGAATAAATGTTTTTCAATAAAACTAGAATGTCTGCAAACATACAAGAACTCCCTTGGTTTGCGTTATCAGTAGTGTTATTTATTTATTTATTTTAACGTAAACATTTATTCTTATGTCAAAAGATGAAAAATTTACATATTTATTTTTCTGTATACATATTTTAATACAAACTAATAAATATTGAATGGAAAAATTTTAAAGGAAAAAATAATCTAAAATTTATTTCTTTGCTATTTGTTAGTTTTTATCTAACATTTATTTCTTTGTTGCAGATGAAAAATTGCTCGACATGTTGTGCATAAACATTACAAAAAAAAGGATCAGCCATTCAATATTGCAAAGTTAATTTGGACTAATCCAATCAAGTTTCAAGTTTATCGCAAACCATCAAGATTCCCAAACATTTTTTGGAAGCAAAAGAAATATGTATCCATATTTTTGCATATCAGCTGCATAACCAACCTCAAAAAATGTGTTTGAGGAAATTGAATTTCTTTTGAAAGCTTTTGAAAAATATATATCCTCTTTCATTTTAAATTATGCCATCTCAAGATAGACGCAACTTACGTTTGCATATGTTGATCTCTTCTATTTTTCTGCAGCAATGCTTTCGCCCATCAAAGCTTTTAGCCCCTTCTAAAACTTTTGAATTACATTCCCAAACAGAATGTAAAACATAAATATCAAACACATTTTTATGCATAGAGGAAAATCTAAATGCCTTCTTTTTTTTTTTTCTTTGGTACCTCTAATATCTCTGGTAGCCTTAAGGTTGCATTGGTGTAACACAATGGTTTTGCTGTTCTCAAGTTAATGGCACTTTATTTTCAATTTGGGTATGAAACAGATGATGAATAATTCAACAAATCATTGCAAAAGCGGGAAAAGTAAAAAATGCCAAAAGACATCTTTAAGTAAAGTGCTTTGTGTTAAAATATAACTAAACTGACATTTCAATGCTCTTGAAATCGCTTTAATGTGATTCCAAAAAAATTTTATTCGCTGGTATTATTTATTCCTCATTTTTCAACACATTTTCATGCAAAGATATTCCATAAATAATAAATTAAGCTTTTCTTTTTGGACATAAATTTATGTTATCATAAACAGAAGCATAAAGACTAGATTTAGTTTATATATATATATATATCAGGGTAAGGATATAAAAGTAGAGTCAAAACTATGAAAGCAATAACGTATCCTAATACTTATAAAGCAATTATTTTAATAAAGTAAATAAATGATTTATAATTTTTTAAATTAATGTACACAAGACAATTTAATTTTAAACTACCAATATTGACCCATTTAATTCAAATCATGATTTTTTTTTTTTTTGCACAACATAAATTTTCTAATTAAAAAATGATATTTTTCTCCAAATAAAATATTTACTAATACTTAAGTATATTAAATCAGGACTATTTTAAACATGTTTTTAATAGGTTACTTTTTTCGTTTAATTATGCATTAATATATTCATTTTTACAAAGTTTAGTAATCATAAAAGATTTTACTGAACATAATAAAACTGGTATAGTTTATTCATTTCTAATATTTGACATATCGTTGGTGTTATACTGGGTTATTAAAAGGAATATTTTTTCTCCAAATAAAATAATTACTTGTATTTATGTATAATAATTCAAGCCTATTTTAAATACATTTATCGTTGGTCACTTTCTTTTTATACTAAGTTTAGTAAAAATTAATAATTTTACTAAACCTATATATACCTAAACCTAAATTTTACTAAACTTACTATATTGGGTTGTTATTTTTTATATGCAAAGATAGGTAATTTCTTTACTCTCTATAAAATTATTGTTTGAATGAAAAAGCAAATATAAATTTCTTTGTAAAGGAAGATATAGTCATAAATAAAGTAAGCCTTGTAAACAACAACTTACACAATCAAAATGACGAGACAAAATATATGTAAAGTATAACTAAAGATACATGAATCAGTAATAGATTTAAAACAAATTCATAAATTTCATAATATTAAAATCTTATAGGATTAATAGTAGGTCATAAAACTTTCATAGCCATTCAAATATTATTGTAGGTCATTCTTTTACAATCTAAAATAACAATTATTCCTAGCCTTCCAATTTAAATTGTTTTTTCTAATTTACGGTAAAAAATGTGCATGCCTTTAACTAGCAAATTTAAGAGTATTAAAAATTATTAATTGCCTTTTAATAGACCTTGTTGCATAAATAGCAATAATTATACAGATACCCTTAAACTTCTACATTAAATTGAATCAAATAACATTATGCACAAATACTGTTATGTACAGTAGAGCAAAAGATCTTACCTGCTGGAACGATGGAAAACACGCAAGGTTGCCTCTGCACCCCAATGCTGTTTCTACCCCAGCAGCTTAGAGTACCGTAATCCATTTTAGATCTGGGTACATAGGTGGCTATACTTTGTGTTGCAGTGCTGGTGAATGTTATTATATCTATCGTCTCTGATGTGTTGTTGAACATCCACCGAAATTGTATGTCGTCCGGATCAGCGTCCACTTCACATGTAACGTTCACTTCCTCGTGCCTGGCCACACCATAAGCCCGTTTCTGACCAGATATACAAACAGGAGAAACTGGAAAGAAGACATTATAAATGAAATATTGCCATGTAAAATTTATTTCATTGTTTAAAATGTTATTTTTAAAGAAGTGTTTTATTTTTTGGTTATGAAAAGATTTATAAACTTGCATGCGTACAAAAATGCAATATTAACATAATGGGATTCAATCGTGGTGTATGTATACTGCAAAGAAAATTAATAAGTGCCTATCTACTTGTTTACTCAGGATTGGATTTTTAACTTACTGTTACATAAAACACATATATCAGAGTTCACAATCCTATTTTCACCTGATGTCCGGCCGGGCAATCATGTCCCTTTCTTAATCTTAAAAAGTAAATTTTAGATAATTTTTTGTTTTGTGTTAGTAAAATTGAAAGTTATTTGTATTTGTCTATAATTCATTTATTCTTATTTGTAAGCGGTGTAATACTCTGCAAGTGTTACAAGCAATGCACATAACAATAGCTTTGATTTTCATTCACAGCATCAAAGGATTTAAGTTGGTAAAGATATTCAGTATTCCCATAATTTAATGTATTAATCTATTGATTTATTCAGTTCAAATTATTCCTAAATTTAAAAAAACCTATCAAAGACCTTTTTTAAATATGTTTATCTCATTTGTTTTTATTGCTTTTAAAAGGATTGACAATTTATGGAGAATATCTAGTTTAACCAAACAACGCAGAAACATTAATTCTGTATAATCAAATTTATTTTTCTAGCATTTCATAAAAATAAAAATCATAATTTTTTTTTTTAAACATTTAACGAATTCATAAATGATTTTTGGTAAGAAAATGTTGCTAAAAGCAAATGATAAATAGATACACAACACACGTTTTTATTAAAAAAAACGTACTCCTCGTTTTATTCTTTTTTACATCATTACAGAAGGACGATTAATTTTATTTAAATTCGTATAGTAAAAAGGACAACATTTAAAATTCTTTATAATTTGAATTAATGTTGTATGCAAAGTTGAAAAGCACTACGAAGAAAAAAAATTTGTTGCCCATCATGTATTCCACAAACTCTCCCCAAAGAATGAACAAACAATTAAAAAAGCGTTTTAAATTCATTAAACAAAACATCTTTGAGCAGATTCACTAAACAAGGCGAGAACACGAGACGATGGTCTTAACTTGTACTTTTAAAAGGACTTAATGAGATGCTCATGGAGATAAATGACACCAGCTCCCATGAAAGTCCCTTGCTGGGATTTTACGTGATATTTTAAGAAGCACTTAACACTCAGCGGTTCTTTGAAAGAAGCAATAAAAAAAAAAAAGTGCATTAACCGATGAAAACTGACTTTAGTTAAACCAGATACCCAAACAAAAGATTTAAAAAAGCCAAGAGCCAACAATTCTTCGATTGTTACGTCAAGGAAGTCTTATTTCGAGATTTCACATTGCACCAGGTACTTTGAACTTTGGATGGAATGGAGGCATTATTTATGAATTTTGGTTGAAATACTACAGAGAAAATTTATTTTATTTCACCAAAAGAGGGTCTTGAACTTTCTTTCTGTGTGAGATTCTTGTTTCTATAAATACGCTTCACTATTTTCCGTCCTTTGCTAAAATGTTCAAACCACCATCTCAAATATTTGTTGTCCATCATGTATGCCACAAACTATCCCCAAAGAATGAACAAACGATTAAAAAAGCGTTTTAAATTCATTAAATAAAACATCTTTGTACAGATTCACCAAGCTTTAAAAGGACTTAATGAGGTGCTCATGGAGATAAATGACACCAGTTCAAATGAAAGTCCTTTGCTGGAGTTTCACGTGCTATTTTAAGAAGCACTTAACACTCAGCGGTTGTTTGAAAAGCAGCAATAAAAAAAGTGCCTAACCGATGAAAAGTGACTTTAGTTAAACCAGATATCCAAACAAAAGATTTAAAAAAAAAAAAAAAAAAAAAAAAACAAGAGCCAACAACACTTCGATTGTTACGACAAGGAAGTCATATTTCGGAGATTTCACATTGCACCAGGTACTTTGAACTTTGGATGGAAGTATGCATTATTTATGAATTTTGGTTGAAGTACTACAGAGAAAATTTATTTTTGTTTCACCAAAATAGGGCCCTGAACTTTTTTTTACTATGTGAGATTCTTGTTTCTATAAATACACTTCACTATTTTCGGCCCTTTGCCAAAATGCTCAAACCACCACCTCCACCACCACCAGAGGAGATATTGATTGAAGAAAAACCAGAACGAGTTGGTGACGGGTTCTCTAATCAAAGTGACTAATCGTCCTGGTTTAATTTTAGATGGAAACTGAAAAGGCCCATTTTTTTCCCGTATTTTTTTAACGTGTCTTCCTTTATTATCTTTCCAGGATAAAATATGCTTTCCTTCATTTTCTTTAAATGAGATGTTGGAGTTTTCAATTGGTCTAGGGTTAAGAAAAGAATTTTGGGATTTGGAGAGATAAGATGAATTGAATTTTTTTTTTTTTTTGTAAAAAAGGTTAATTCTTAGATTGTTAATGAATTTTTATGTTCATGTGGTGTTTAATCAAAATATACGTGAAAAAAATAATATCGATTGCGATTCTGTTGAAATAGTAAATGATGAATCATCAATGTGAATTTTGTTTATAAATCAAAATTTAAAAGAGATATAAATACCTTATATTTTAAACTGTTTAATTTATATTAAAATATAAATACTTAAGGGGTTAAATGAAATTTATACATAAAACTAAAAGTATATTGGGAACTTTTAAACTTATCCTTCATTTTCAAAATATACCACAATTCCTTTATTGTATTTTAAAATAATGATAGAAATATTTTTGATTTTTAGAATAAAACATTTCAGTTACATTATTAAAGATTTAAATTTATTTAGTAATTCAATGAAAACTAAATTTTTAACCTCCGTTCCTAAATTTTTCATCCATAGTAAAATAGTAAATAAAAAAATTTCTGGAGCAGCTACTATGAATTAACTTATTAATCTATTTGAATAAAATAAACTACGATGATTAGAAAAAAATTAGAAATAACTTATGTAAAAAATATTATTTAAAGATGTATATTGAAGACTTTGATTTTAAATTTTGGATCACCATCTCTAAAAATATTTAAAATTTCCTTGCCAAAATTAATAAAAGATGGTAATACAGTTTTATTTTACATCTAAATTTACCTAAGTTAATATTTGTGACAGTTAACAAATATATAATACAGTTAATATATGTGACAGTTTCCAACTGTTTTGTTTTTGTCACTCTAAGATAATTTTTTTGCACATTTTGGGTTAATTAGACCTACAGTTTAACCTGGATTTCGAACCACTAACAAACATTAATGACACCGCTAAAATTTGAACCTGAAGCCTATGGTACCAAAGACCAGAGCGCTAGCCGATTGACTTGTTTGCTATTATTCTCCAAGCAAAAATAGAAAATGAATATAAATAAGAAATGAAAGAAATGTGTTCCTAACTTATTCATAATATATATGATACATTTATGCAAGCAAAGTATAAACTATTCAAGAAAGTTAATACAATAAATCAGCGTGATCACAGCCTGTGCAATATACATATATTGATAACATACAGTATCCTGGGAGTTTCCTACACATTCCTTCACTTCCACTTTATCCTTGAAGAGTCCTGACAGCCTCAGGGCTTAAGAGTATATCAAATCCAACCCTCTTTCATTGTCCTTATCCTGCGGTATGGCGTCCAGGGAATGTCACCAGGTCATATATCGCATGATTGATATCATCCAAGAACTAGCAATATAGCTTTTGTAAGCTTTAGCTTTATGGCTTTAGTTGTTCCCTTGTGAATGGCTTATATTTAAAAAGGATTCATTGATTAATACAAAAGGATATCCTTTTCATAGACTTTAAAGGAATGTAAATTGGGCATTATACTACTAAATAATTATGTCATATTCTCTGTTTTCTATAATTTGCAATTAATGTTGTCACTAAAGATTAAATTCGCTGCCAAAATTGCTTTAATAATAAATGGTAATTTTCAATTCTTACTTAATATTGTGTTTTTAAATGTAATTTAGTATAATAGAAATGAATAAATTATTTTATAATACGCATGGTTATATGTTAAAAGTTTATTCCTATAATAATAAATAATAAATTAGTTTTAAAGTTTATTCCTATAATAATAAATATATTAAAATTTTGCCTCATTAAATTTATGCTCACTAATTTAAAACTATAATTATATGAACCATCTCAAAAGATGTAAAATATTAGCATTAATTCATCAATACAGCATATAAAGATGATCGATGCAATGTATGTTACCTAAATTATATAAGGAGTTTTATATATTAGATAAATGTAGATAACAATTTATTGTCTCCCTTTTAAGATATATTGCAGACTTCCTATTTTCCTGCGTATATAAAAGCCTGATTATTATATACAAGACTTCCTAATTTAATAATTAATGTTTACTTAATACCTTTGATAAAATTAGTTAAAATTATGTATAGCCTTTGTGATTAGTATGTTAAATTCAAACACAGCCGCTTCTAGTGAACTAAAAAATATTTTTAAATAAATTCATTTAGAGGATAAACTTTTCAATATCAGTCAATATTTTGTCAGAATTCCTTTAGGTGAATATTAATAATCTGCATGCGCATTTTCCACAAGACATTGGATATGCAGATCTTAAGATACTGTGTACTCTAAAGGAAATTAATCTTTATACTTTCAACATGTTCAAACTCTTCGTTATAATATTGAAAGTTAATCTCAATCTAACGATCTCTAAGACACTATGGAGCAATTTTTCTACCTTGCTGCTTCAGTAATTATTTCAGAAGCAGACATAAGAATATTCGATTTTCCTGGCTTGTCGAGTTTTGTTGTCAGTTCCTCTAATTAGGAAGAACACCAGAAAGCTCCAAACCCAGATCTAATTACTTTATATTTGAAATCTAGTTCAAATTTATAATAGTATTCAGGAACAATTCTTTTATACCGAAAATGTCTTAAAATGGTTGTATGTAGCAAAGGTAGTAAATGATATAAATGCCTCACTCATGACTCAGAAATTAAATGTGTAGTTATGGTACAAGTTGGTCAAGTTCGTTCCATTGCAATCAAGGCTTTCAGAAATATGGAGATTTGATGACAATTTTGACGACATGTATAAACGTCTGGCTTGCAGAGTCTGGAAGCTTCTTTTCTTTTCTTTTCTCCTCGCCTTCTCAAATATCTTGGTCATGTAGTCCCTCGCCAGATGGAATAGTTAGGTGGTAAATCTGGTGCCTTATGTGTATCACGAATAAACCAGATATGGAGTTTGTGGGTAGGGCAGTGACTTATGGGGACACTTGCAGAAGTAATTGCCCACATTAACGTGTCGTATGGGAGAAAGCCCAGATAACGCTCACTAGGCAGCTTAAATAGGGAATTAAGATCATTTACATGCATTGTAACAATCGTCATCGAGTCTTCTCATTTCTGAAATCAGTAGCAACAACAATGCCGCCAGTTGATTCAAACTTCAGTCTTCCTGTACGCTAATTGCTCACCTTTCCACAGACCAATGAGTAGGCAACCTGTGTAAACCTGTTCTTCTATACACTAAATAAATGTAGGGCAGCTATTTATACAAATGCTCCTTGAAGGCGAAGATATCTCTTCGTCCCCAGTCTTTGAGATGTTCGTGGTATATATCAGTGGAAAATGTGGTCCATTGGTATACAACAGAAGTGAAAACTGTATGCAATATAATAGCATGTTATAATAAAATGTAGTGATATAAGTTAAAACTTTATTCTGTTTCCACTATCAAAGATAATTACAACTGAAAGGTATTTTGTGAGGCCCAAAACCAACAATGTAAGGAGTTTCAAAACCCAAAATAATAACTCAAACCAACGTCTTTTTAAATCGTATTCCTAATACTCACATTGCACCATCAACTCAGCTTCCTCGCTAATGCCTTCCCCTTCCGAGTTGGTTGCCAGACAGCGGTACCTCCCCGGTGGCGTCTGCCCACGCTCTGCAGCAGCAAGGAGTGGTTCCTGATGATGATGCCGGCGGCCGGCTGGTGCTCCAGGGCGCGAGAGTGGAATTTCCAAGTGACGCTGGTCACAGGTGGGTTGGCCTGGATGTTGCAGTCGAAGTAGACATCGCTGCCTTCGCGGATGTGCTCGTACTGCTGGCTTGCACCGAGGGCGAGAGATAGTTGAGGGGAAACTGGAAAGAAGAATAACTTTGTATGAAACAGTGATGATTGGTTTTAAAAACAAGTACAAATTAGCTTGCACAGTAATTTACAGAAATTAATAAATTGAATAAAGAAAGAATAAAATAAAACAGAAAGAATAAGCGATACGTTTGCGAATCCAAATTATCTTTATATATATATATATATATATATATAATTCTTCTGGGCATGTGCTTGTCCCTGAATTCCTAAACGGCTTGACGGATTTTGATGAAATTTTTGTGTATGTTTGAGTGGGTCTCTGGATGGTGTAGATTCACAATTGAACATGTTAGTTGGCGCTTCAATCGATATAATTTTCCTGTACGTGTGTTTGCCCCTGAACTACTACTAAACAGCTTGACCGATTTTGATACAATTTTTTGTGTATGTTTGAGTGGATCCCTGGATGGTTTAGATTCACAATTAGACCCGGTAGGTGGCGCTGCAATTGGGTTCTTCTGTACATATGTTTGACACTAACTCCTCCTAAATGGCTTGACCGATTTTGATGCAATTCTTTGTGTGTGATTGAGTGGGTGAGCACTTTTGGTATATATCAGTGGAATACATGGTTCATTGGTATACAACAGCAGTGAAAACTGTAGCAGTGACATGCAATATGTAGTATGTTATGATAATATATAGTGATATAAGTTAAAACTTTATTCTGTTTCCACTATCAGAGATAATTACAACTGAGTGTGATGATGACGCAACTGATATTTTTTTTTTTTTTTTTTTTTTATGTGTGTGTGTTTGAGTTTTGGAGGGTTAAGATTAACAATTGTACTCGGTAGGTTGCGCTTCATTCGACATAATTTTTCTGTACCTGTGTTTGTCTCTGAACTCCTCCTAAACGGCTTGACCGATTTTGATGCAATTTTTGTGCGAGTTGAGTGGGTCCCTGAATGGTTTAGATTCACAATTGGATTCGGTAGGTGGCGCTGCAATCGGGTTTTTCTATACGTGTGTTTGTCACTGAATTCCTAAACGGCTTGACCGATTTTGTTGAAATATTGTGTGTGTGTGTTTTATAAAACATGGATAATGTTTTTATGCTACCTCATTTATATCTATCCCCACCAGATGGCGCTGCAATATATTAACTTCTATACCGTTAAACCAATCCCTATGGAAATTGGTAATAATATGTATTCGAGTATGGAGATATGTTCGAACTATCAACTTTATTGTTTCTTGCCATCAGATGGTGCTGCTGCATTTCATCTTATATGCCTTTCAAACAATATCCATGAAAATTAGTATTCACATATATTGAAACATAGAGAATATATTCGCGATATGTAATTTTACTACAATGCTTTTTATTTTTATTTATTTTTTTTTGGCAGGACAACCTATGCCGGGTTTTGCTAGTCTTATATAGTAATCTACTGAAAAGATTAATCAAATTTAACAAGGTAGTGATTAGTTTTAAAACAAATACAAATTAACTTGCATAATAATTTACTGAACTAGAAAATCGAATTGAATAATCAATGATTTGTTCTTTTTTTAATTATCTTACATAGTAATCTACTGAAAAGAAGAATTAAGTTGAATGAATTTTTAAAAATAATGCAAAATATTTTATGTAGCAAAACACTAAGATTGTTAAAAAAATACAAATTAATTTCCTTAAAAATCTTGAAAAAACCCATTTTAATAAACCAGTGATCGATTATGCACATCCTACTACATATACTGAAAATATGATGAAATTAAATGAAGTACTGATTGATGAAGAATTTCCTACCATTCCTGATATGATTTTTAGAAAAACAACTGTATATCTAGCACGAAAAAAAAAATAAATTTAATGAAAACATTATGGAATTAATAGCTGTAAAATGCAAAAAAAAAAAAAACAATTATTTTTAATAAAAATACTTAAAACAAAATGAAAATCGGGTTTAAAACAGTTTAGAGAATAAATTTAAATAAATTAACTATAAACAAATTAATTTATAATACATTATAAAAATAAATAGATTTCAAAGTAAATACATAGTTTTCTGCTTTTTAAGTTTTTTTAGCTATATTACATATTAAATTATTCATTTGTTTTATTTATTTTCTAGCACATGAAACAGGTTGTTTGGATTCAGACAATAAATATTTCTAACTCTTTTATATCAGCAAATAATAAGATGCCAGCAAACTGCTCTACTGAAATTTGGAATTACTAATATAAAAACCCCATAAAAAATTATTTTAATCGTGAATCTAAAACATCTAATAATGATAAAACAATAAAAACATTAAAAGCAAGTGATAATAAACACCAGAAGTTAAATATCAAAATGGTGTCAGATAGGAACTGCGCTATTGTTTCCTATTCGTAATTCTTAAGCAAACAATTTCTAGTACCATCTGGTTGCAATAAAAATTATGTTTCTTTTTATTTGATTAAAAAATTACTACTAAATATTTTATTCGTAATTTTCGACAAATCATATAAAAGGCCGTTTATTTTCTTTTGAATTTAACTTTTATACTTTTTAAAAGGCTTTTAAAGGAATTTAATTTTTATACTTTTTTTTTTCTTATTCCAACATTTTTTTCGCAATTAGAAATATTTTATTAAAATATATTTTGTTATTTGTTCATCCATTCTTTTAACTTAAATACAGTTTTCAGTGATATATTTTTCCCCATTATGATAACATCAAAATACAGCACATATAGTTCATCATTAATATTATTTAACAAGTAAATTACTTTTGGGGAATCCTAAAAAGTTATGAGCAACTAAAAGAATTCAAAATATAAACAATCATTCATAGATATTTCTGTCTTCCATAAGATTATTTTTAGAGATCATAATATTATAAAATTTATTATAGCTGAAAATAAAGAACACTTATAAAATCCAAGCGTATTATTCTGAAATGAATGTTTCCAATGCAATAGAGCCTTCAATCGATATCAAACATTATACATCCTTACAAGGTTTAGCTACATTAACTACACTAATGTGCCTAAATATCGCTTTACTCCAGACGAATGGATACCCTAGCCATCCAACGTTGACGTCCATAATACGCTATTACGATTCACATACCAAGGGACATATACGTGACTTGTAATGTCATCAAAGACTCTGATCAATCTGACCCAGATCTAAAGCATCCTTTAAAGTATCTGACGAATGATACTTTGAGATACTTACAGTACACGTTCAAATCCCATTTGTCTTCTAAGGCACTGTCAGGCGTTTCGGGATTGTGAGCTTTGCAGATTAAGAGCTTGCCATGTTCTTCGCTGGTTGGACGGAACTGCAATCTGCTGACGGTGGAATTGCCGTCACCGGACACTGTCTCTTTGGCCATGCTGTTGAGGGATTCTTGGCCGATCCACCAGGATAGTCTTGCAGGAGGTCTCGAACCGAATGTTTGGCAAACCACCTCCAGGGTTTCACCTGAAGACAGTGGTCGCCTTGGTGTGACGATTTTTACTTCTCGAGGTGATACTATAATAAAAAACAAGTAATATAAAAAAAATGAAAGTCAATTCCTACATTTTTTCACTATATTGCAGAAAGTCCTATATAAATAAAGTTTAAATTTTAATCTTACATCTGGCGCCATCTATTGGTAGATACATGCAACTTAAATCTAAAAAAACTAAAATGAATTAATTAAATTTAATTAATGAATTAACATCTGGAAAAACTGTATCAACATCAATTATCATCCATTACAAGTTCAAAAAATGTATTTGAACTTGAGTGGATGAACAAAAAAAAGTATTTTATTAACGATTGAAAATTTGAACAAGATATATACAGCGAGTGTGTAAACTAATAGTAGGAATTGAATAAGGTTCAATATAATTAAACCTAACGTTTGTTGATATTTCTTAGTGACACTATAAATTGAGATCAAATAGAAAACAAAAAAGTAAAAACAAATAAAGAAAGAAATACGACAACTATATTTTAATTCAAATAAACGTTTAATGAACAAAATTAGAAATATATATAAAGCTTGACGTATTCTAAAATATCTTTGAAGTTTTAGCAATCTGTATGCAGCTATTAACCAGCCATAAATTTTTGTAAATTTTTTCACCTATGTGAATTATTCATGACATCATACCTACTAATTCAAAGTAGTATTCAATGGTGTTTTACTAACGTTATGTCAAAACAATTTTCTTTTTAATATTTGTAGATTCATAACAACGCTTGATTAGTGCCACTTTAGTATACAAATGCATTAAAATAAAGATGTATCTTGTGTCAATTTTTTTAATATTTTTATATTTTTTTAAATATATTTATTTCTTTATTTCAATAAAAAAATTGAAAATTAAGTAAATGAATATTCAAATAAAAATGTCAATTTTTTATACATTCTCTACCATAATGTCTTTAATCAGTTAAAAGTTAATATTGTTATACACTCATGTCCATTGCTATAAAATCTTTGAGTTCAAGTAAAAAAAGTATTATTTTTCACTTAACAACAAATATTTTTATGTAATTTCTATGTTAGCCACCAAATAAAAATTTATTAGATTTAGATGTAAACCTGGATTATTTGATGTTACGCAACATTTAAAGATGCAAGAAATGTTAATATTTGAAATATTTATATAAACAAATATTTATTTAACACAACAATATTTACATCTTACATTATAAGAAATATAATATATTTATCTGTGAACAACTAAACGTAAAATAAAAAGTTGATGGTATGACTGGAATTGTTCTAGTTCATACATAAAATTATTATATCAACAAAATATTTCTTATTAAAGTATTTCTAAAAATAAATAAAATCATTTTTAAATGACAAAATAATACGCCTTTTGACACAAAAGCATATCTTAAGTGACAAAAATTGCAGTAAACTAAGATTTGCATCAGAAAAGGGCATTTTACCAATAATCCAAATACATTCTAAATTCAACCAACACTTTCCAAAGGTTCTCCATATTTTCATCAAGAAATCTCTTTTCGTTTGCATAATTCTTTAGCAAAAGTGATTCATCATCAAAACCTAGGTGAACGCCTCTCGCCGTTTTATTAAACCATTACTCCGGAACCATACTGTTGTAGAGCGATTCTGGGATTGCATTAATTAAATCGTGCCTCTGTCTAGCTGCAGGGCATTAAATTTCACAGTGCATAACCCTGAAGGTACAATTGAAAATCTCCACCAAGCAATAATCTCCACTCAGCAACTTGGATAATCCTAGGAAGTGCTAATTGCCCTAGAAAGTCATCAAATCAAGGGGTTTCTGAGAAATTCGAGGACTTCGGAATTTTACGAGAAGAACTTTGTGTCTACTGCTCGCAAACCGGCCCTATGCAAATTGGAGGCCGATTTTGAACGCTTCGAGCGTGAAATCTACTTTAAACTCTGAGGGTGAAAGTTAGCGGAAGTAAATTCAGCTGCACTATTAGGAACATTGTGGATTTCCTGGTTTCCTCATCGCCAGTGTGTGTATGGTTCTGTTCCGCCACAATTCAAAATCTAATTTGATGTGTTAGACTTGTAGTTCAAGAGGATGCAGGGAGTTAAGAGTTGGTGCAATATGTTAGGAGTTTAAAATTAACACTGATTCAGCTAGTTTCCTGAAAGTCCTACAGATTATGAATTTATAGCACAGAAGCACTATAGAAGTAGTTTTCTTTTAGTACTTCTGTGCTTAAACAAAAATGTTTACAGATTCAAAATCTCGAACATTGTGTTTGGTATTGTTCAATTAATTTTAGTATAGGCGAAATATTATATCACATTTATACATTTAAGGCTGAAAAATTACATTCATATATCTTAAATTATTGCATATATTCTCACATTTGTACTGTTAGTTATGCATTTTTATTGTTAATTCTTGCAATGCATTTACAATGGTTTGGTTTATATATATATATTTTTTTTTTTTTAAATCATAATGCATCGTTTAAATTGTTATCCTTATACAATGAAATATTACTCCACTTTTTTTGTGACTTTTATACAATTTAATTTCGGCAGCATATGAAAAATTATTTAAAGATGTATTTTTATTGAATAAGATTTGCTACCATTATTTTACACATCAAAATATAGTTTCATATGCTTAATGTAAAGAAAATGAATAAAGTTAAACGTTGGAGTAATTTTTGGAACTTTAATATCACTCTGATAAAAAATGGATTGAATGTTAAAAAAAGGTATTGCTAAAAATCAAGTTAGATATGTATTCTTCTTCTTCATCAGCTAGCGGCCTGTTATGTAATGGCTATCTCTCTAGCCTTTGGTAGCGCAGGTTTCAGGTTTGATGTAAACCTGGCGATGCTTGTTAGTGTTCGCAACAATTTAAACTGTAGATGTTAATTCAGTATCGGTCTTATTCAGAATAAAAAGAAATTTATGATTCTCTAATTGTTTTGTATATAAGTTAGAAAAATCAGCATTTTATTAAGAAAATTGTGAACAATTAAATTTATAAAAAAAGTTGACTTTCTTTAACACATAATGATACGTGAAAAAAACCCATGTAGAGTCTCTTGAAGATAGATATTTATATTAAACGGATATTTGCGTTATTTGAATTATGATAAAGCAGTTTCTTGACAGGAACGACGAAATATAAGTTTCGTGATCTATCCAAAAGTGAATGAAGATGGAATGATTCAGTCTTGAATTTTGCAAAGGAATAGGCATTTCTTTGCATTATCTCCTGACATTCTTTTCTCCTCCCTTTGAAAACTTTTCAGGCCTATATTTCAAGTATATATATTTATCATTTCTTCACATTTTGATATTGGGAAAATGGAATCATCATCCCTAAAGTATTCAATGCCATTTGTGTGGACCAATCAATCTGTTCAGTACTGTATGAAATGATAATTCAAAGTTGGTACTTTTATATAATAATCTCAATTATATGTTCCTCAATTACGCATATAAATTGTTCAATAATTGTGCATTCATATAAATTTTTCTTTTCCATTTAAAATAAGAGGTTTGGTTTGGTTTTTCACTCTGCGGTCATTGTGTACACACTTTGGGCTAATTAGACCTGTAACTACAGTTTAATGTGGATTTCGAACCACTCACAAACATTCATGCCACCGTTAAAATAAGAAGAAACTGGTATGACCCTGCAGTGTAAAATTGTTAATATTTTCAATAACAAGCTTAGCAATTTTGATTAACAATCTTTCTTTGCTTAGCAATAAATAACAAAAGCTTATCAACTTATAACAACAAGTTTAGCTTTGCTTAGCAATTTTGCTTTCTTATATTAAAGAAACTGCCAGAAGCTGCAGACCACTTTGCCGTTCACAACAAGAACGTTTCCCAGTGTTGCCCCAACGAGGAGGTGGGTCTACGTTAAGTCAAAGCGTTGGAGAGCTGAAGATCTTTTCAGCAATACCCAGCAATCCGCAATGGCATGCTGTCGCCCAGTTAAGACTTCTGACTGGCCACGACTGTCTATAGCAGAACATCTCCATCGCATTAAAATCTTTTCGAATCCTGGCTGCCCCCTATGTGGTTCAACAGACCCAATGAACAGAGACCACCTCCAACGATGTGCGGTACTTGACGGCGACTCGGAGACAGCGCTTTACTGGCGTGCGAGAGAACTCTTAAGGCAATGACTTCGGTCATTTTGCATTTTTTTTTGGACGTTTATTCTTTTGTATTTTTTTCCCTTGTTATTTTTGTTATTATTACTATTTTTATTCTTCTTGTACTTGCTTTGCCATTGGAAATAAAAAATATAAAAGAAACTTTCCACTGGACAAAAAATGCCTTTTGTTAAACATTAATTTGTCATATGATTCCAATTATAAAATTGTAAAATTTGAAATGAAATGTGTATTGCTAATACTTTGATATCCCACGTGCTTTTTATCTTATTTTGAATTCCCTATGGTTCTTTAATGCAGATAATGTGTACAACCAAATTTCATTCTGGTCATTGGTAAAAGGCTTCAGGTTAGAATCATGGAGGTGGCAGGGATGTTTGTTAGAGGTTCAAAATCTACGTTAAACTAAAAAAAGTTTAGTAAAAACTATGGTTGATTTTATTGCACACTTAAGCTTAATTAGACTCGGGAACTACAGTTTAACGTGGATTCCGTAGAACTAACAAACATCCATATTACCGTCAAAATTGGAACTGAAGCCTTGATATCAAAATACTAGAGCTCGGAACCACAAACAGACCCCTTAATTATTTAAAAAAACTGTTTATTCAGAATAAAAAGAAATTTATGATTCTAAATACTTTTGTATAAAAGTTAGAAAAAAAAATTTTAAGTGAAAATTCATGCACAATTAAATTTATATTTGGTTAGAAATATTTCTTTAACCCAGTAATTAGAAAAAACCCATGCAAATTTCTCTGAAGATAGAGTGTTTAGATTAACACGGATATTTGCGTTATTTGAATTATGATAAAGCAGTTTCTTGACAGGAACGACGAAATATAAAGTTTTGTTATCTCTCTGGGAAGTGAATGAAGATGGAATGATTCATCTTGAATTTCAAAAGGAATAAGATTTCTTTGCATTATCTCCTGACACTTTTCTTCTCCTTTTGAAAACTTCTCCAGTTCGATATTTCAAGTATATATATTTATCATTTCTTCACATTTGATATTGGGAAAAAGGAGTCTAACCCTAAAGTATTCAATGTATTTGTATGGGCCAATCAATCTGTTCAGTACCATATGGCATGGTTAATTCAAAGTGGTACTTTTGTATAATAATTTCAATTATATATTTCTGAATAACGCATATAAATTGTTCATTAATTGTGCATTCATATAAATTTATCTTCTAAATATTTCTTTTCATTTAAAATAAAAGACTTGGTTTCGTTTGTCACTCTATGGTCATTTTGTGCACACTTTGGACTAATTAGATGTGGATTAAGAACCATTAACAAACATCCATGCCACCATTAAAATAAGAGGAAACTGCTATATCCCTAAAGTGTAAAATTGTTAATGTTTACACATAACAAGCTTAGAAATTTTGTTTAGCAATGGCCTTTTTGCTTACGAAAAACAACAAGCTTACCTATAGAAAAAAAAAGTTTATCAAGTTAACAATATCAAGTTTAGCTTTTTGGATAGCAATTTTGCTTGCATACACTAAAGAAACTTTCAATAGACAAAAATTTCTTTTGTTCAGCATTAATTTTCCATATGATTCAATTATGCTTTTTAAAATTTGAAATGAAATCCTGTATTGTTAACACTCATGATATACCACGTGTTTCGTATCTGATTTTGAATCTGATCTATCGTTCTTAATCAGAGAATGGATAAAATCAAATTTCATTCCGGCCTTTGGTATCACAAGTTTCAGGTTAGAATCCTGGTTCTAGCGTGCATGTTTGTTACTGATTATGAATCAACGTTAAACTATAGGTTCCAGTCTAATTAGCCTGAAGTGTGCAAAAATGATTGTAGAGCGACAAACCACATTTCACTGCTTCTTTTAGCAATCTTTTATACGTGCCATGTGCATATCTATGAAAATAATTAATTTATGAATTGAAATTATATATTTTAGGGCAGTATAATTGACGTTATATATTTTTGAACATTACAATTGGAGTTATATAGTTTATATATATATTTTGAAGTATTTTGTTCTTGAAACTATTTGAATAGACAGAAAACTGCATAAACCATAGAAAAAAAATGAAATAAGGATTTTACATTTTAAGAAATCCTTTACTGCTAAATTTGTAAAAGGGCTTTAAGATAAATATATTTTGATCTAGTTGATACATACAAAATTTGTCGATACAGAAAATGTGTTTAGATACCAGAAAATGCGACATCACATTATTATACTATTACTAAAAATTTTTGACATGTTTACTAACTTTTTAAACGAATGCAGCTAATTAATTAGAGAAATTCAATATTAATAAAATATTTTAAAAACTACTTTTAAGGATCAATTACACTTTTAAAAGTTGATTTAATCATCACTTAACGTGTCTTTGAGTTTGGGTTTGGTTATTTTGTGCTCTACGGTCTAACAGACCGGGGGACCTACAGTTAACGTGGATTCCGAACTACTCACAAACATCCATGCCACCACCAAGATTCGAACCTGAAGCCTGGG
The DNA here is from genome assembly GCA_021605095.1 of Caerostris extrusa. Lineage (NCBI taxonomy): Eukaryota > Metazoa > Arthropoda > Arachnida > Araneae > Araneidae > Caerostris > Caerostris extrusa. The sequence goes on from BPLR01003807.1 coordinate 66,679, forward strand.
ATACCAAAGGCTAGAGCGCGCTAGCCACTTGGCCACCAGTCGCCAAACGTGTCTTTGAGGAATTGCATGATTTAATATATAAAAAGTTTTTCACATATGATAGATTAATGATTGTGAATTATTTTTATTATTCGCATGATTCCAAAATGTTTAATATTTTAAATGATCTTTGGAAAATAGTGTTTTAAGACCCATAACATTAAACTCTATTTTTGCAAAAAAAGAGTACATTATACTTACAACTGAGATCAATGGTGACAGATTTGGAAACCGGAATCGTAAGATTAGTATTTCGTGCTTGGCAAGTCAGAGTGGCCAATAAGTCTTCCCTCTGGAGATCCAGTAATACAATCTCGTTCTTCACTAATCCACGGCCAAGCGGCGTATCCGAATCATCTAACAGAGTAGATCCTTTCCACCATGATAGATTCGGTGTTGGTCGTCCTATAAAAATGGCATGTCAAGTATTTAATATTCTTCTATATTTTGTAAGCACATGAATATTATTGGTAACTTTATAATATATAAATATGTTCAACAAGTTAAAAAATGATAAGTGATATATAAAACGTTTTTCTTTGCAGTGCTAAAAACCCATTCATTCTATTTTTGGAATGTTTCTTTGAATGTTTTTGAATGGAGCTTTCAATAGTCTAACCTAATATAACATGTTAACTAAAAAAAAAGCTTAAAATTTAAAAATGCTAACTTTGTAATATATAAATATGTTCAACAAGTTAGAATATGCTAAGTAATATATAAAACGTTTTTCTTTGCAGTGATAAAACCCCATTCACTCTATTCTTGAAGTGTTTAAGGTTTCAAGGTTTAAGTCTAACCTGACATAACATGTTAACTAAGAAAAAAAAAAAGTTTAAAGTTAAAAATGTTAACTTTGTAATATATAAATATGTTCAACAAGAATATACTAAATAATATAAAAGAACGTTTTTTTCTAATGGTAAAAAAGTCATTCTTCTATGCCTGAAAAATATAATGGTAAGTTTAAGTCAGACCAGACGTAGCATGGTAAATTGGAAAACTGCCAAGGCCAACGGATTCAACACAATGATTAATGGGAAAGAAATATAATTTCAGGGGAATTTTAAATACAATAAAAAATATTTTTAATTTTTTAATAATTAACATTTTATATTGCATAATATAAAATAAATTTGTAAAAAAAAAAAAAAAAAATCTACAAAAACTAATAATTTTTTCTCGAAATTGCCTTGGAGTCATTATGTCTGACCAAAACCTTTAACTCGGTAATCGATTCGTTCATTCCATCTTTAATCTAAATATTTACTTTTATACTAAATAGTTTATAGAACTATACTCATTAGCATTTTATAACAGCTGCATTTTGGCTGATAACAGCTGCTATCATTTTGGAAGAACTAAGAAGAAATAAAAATTAGCCACCGGCTATTTTTTTTTCTAAGTTATGATAAAAAATCTATTTCTAATATCAACCAAATGGTATGATCTTTAATTTAAATTATACTTTAAAAAAAAATTTGGCTCTCATATTAATGATACCATTTTTATTTTACTATATTTGTATTAATAAACAAAATTTGACTACCCATAAAATTTGCATGAGTAAAGAACCATAGAATTAAATATTTTACATTTAGTTTTAATGTGAATTACTGTGTCATACGTATAAAAATAATCATTTATCACATTATAAATTAAATAAATAAGTTTATCACAAATAAAAATAATTATAATTTTAACATAATAATAAAATAGAAATAATTAATATAGAAATAAAAACATTAAATTTTAACATGAATCCAATAAAATTGTTTTAATGAGAAAATGAATGGTTTCACAACAGGGGTGTTTTAATGAAATCATGGTTTGATAGTTATTCTAAGCTTCTGAATCATTTATAACAATTAGAAATTAGAATAGTAAATTATTAGCTTAGTATTTTAATTAATTATGAAAAACTATTATAATAAATATATTATTAATAATTTATTTTATTAAATTTAAATTAAATACATAGTTTAGAAATAAAATAAATTTTAACATAAATCCATTAAAAATTTTGACAAAATGAAAAAAATAACTTACACCACAACAGGGGTATTTAAGGAACAGAAATAGGAATGGTTTGATAGTTAGGAGCTCTGCTTCTTTGATTTGGGCAGCTGAATCTCAAATCATTATTTAATATTTCGAAATTATAATAGTAATTATTATTATTTATTATTAATTATGATGATGCTACTAACTATTATAAAATATATTATTAATAATTTATTTTTTTAATTTAAATTAAATACATAGTTTAGAGAAAATAAAAATTAATTTTTAACATAAGTCCATTAAAATTGAAAGTTATGAGAAATAGAATGTTGCCAGCAGACTTATTACTATTTAGTATTTTAATTAATTATAATGATGCTACTAACTATTATAATGAATACAATTAATAATTTATTTTAATAAATTTAAATTAAATAAATATTTCAGGGGGAAACAAAAAAATAATAATTTAGTTTTAACATGAATCCATTAAAATTGAAAGTTATGTGAAAATGAATCTACCACCAGATGCTTCGCATATTAAGTTAACAGTGGCTCCTTCCTCATAAGGTCCAATAACCCCAGAAATAGTGTTGTTTTTATTATCCCTGATTGTTAAATTCTTAGGAGGTACTGAAAAACAGAACAATGAATTATTAATTAAGATGGAATTTATTTTGAATAGCAAATAGTTATAAAGTTAATACATTTTTCATATTTCTGCACATCAGTTTAAGCAATACGTGGCTGGGAAAATTGTTTTTCAAAAGTTAACTTATTTGGTTTGCGAAATTGAATAAAATGGGGTTTATTTAAACAATAGTTGGTAAAAATCATCATTAATTTTCAAAAGCAACTTTTTTGATGAGGGAACTTGTTTTCTAGTTTGAAATTGGGGAAGAAATGTGTTTGCTGAAAACAACAGTTGGAGAAAAGAAATCATCATTAATTGCACAAAGTAGCTTTTTGATGGGAAGCGCAATAACAAAGGTAGCTTGTTTGGTTTTAAATTGGGAAATGTGTTCGTTAAGGCAGCAGTTGGTGAAAATCATCATTAATTTACAAAGTAACTTTTTATGGGAAACTTTCTTTCGAAGAGGAGCGCTTGTTTGGTTTGACATTGGGAAGAGAGCGTATGTTTTATTAAAATAATAGTTGGTAAAAATCATCATTAATTTTTCAAAAGTAACTTTTTTTTTTTTTTGATTGAAAACTTATCTTTCAAAAGTTAACTTATTTGATTTGAAATGGAGGGAAATATTTTTGTAAATAGTTGAGTGAAAATCATAATTATTTCAATGAGAAAGTAACTTTTTTCATTTGAAGCTTGTCGCGCAAAGGTAAAATGTTTGATATAAAAATCCAATAAAATATGTTTATTAAAGCAATAATTGTTAAAATCATTAAGCCAAAAAACCTTTTGATAGTGTTTTGTTTAAAAGAGTTCGATCAAATTTTACATTGTTTGATTTCCGATTTACCAGAAATGCTTGATTTAATATATCGTTTTAACGCATTTAATCTCACAAATTTGTACCAAATTAAAAAAAAAAAACGCCTCATTAAAAGCAAAATGACTAATCGACTATTAAGTATCTTTATATTTTCTTTTGAATATCATTTATTGATTTATTATGTCTGTTTATTAATGAATAATTTCATGAGCTTTTCATTATCTGAAAATAGAAGGCTGTATTTAAAATATTGTTTTAAAACAAATCTCTCAAATTTGCACAAAATTAATTGAAAAGTTCTTATCAAAGCCAAAAGAAGTAAATAGTATTGATAAATCAAACTATTAAAAGTATCACTATAAATATACGTTTGTATCATTTATTGATTTATTATGCCTGTTTATTAATGAATAATTTATTGAAGTGATATAGAAATCTTAATCGATTAAGCAATTTTTATTTACCAATCAATATCATTTTATTGATTTATTATGCCTGTTTATTAATGAATAGTTTATGAAGCGGTATAAAATCTTGACCCTGATTAAAAATTTTTTTATTTCAATCAAAGGCTATAATTTATTGATTTATTATGCCTGTTTAGTAATGAATAGTTTAATGAAGCGATATAAAATTCTTCCCGATTAAGCAACTTTTATTACAATCAAAATATCATTTTATTGATTTATTATGCCTGTTTATTAATGAATAATTTATTGAAGTGATATATAAATCTTTCCGTTTGAATTTTCAATTTTATTTCAATCAAAATATCATTTATTGATTTATTATGCCTGTTTATTAATGAATAGTTTTATGAAGCGATATTAAAATATTTCCCGATTAAACAATTTTTATATCCCTTTATTGAGTTATTATGCTTGTTTATTAATGAATAGTTTGTAGGCGATATAGAAATCTTCTACCGATTAAAGATCATTTTATTATTTCAATCAAGATATCATTTTTGCGAACTCTAACGAAACCTGAAGCAATGAGCTCGCTGTCCCCCAAATACCGAAATTGCGCCTTCAAGATAATTCAAAGTTGATAAATGAGTGAAAGGCATTGAATCTCAGTGTCAGCCCAAGAGTGTTTCCAATTGTGAAGACGGACTTCTGTAATGAGTTGTGACGAAGGAAATCGTGGATTAGATTGTTTTACAATCCTCTGAAACTTTTATGCGAGATTTAGAAGGAACAAAAAACCACTTCTTTACTGATGATTGCAGAGCTCACACACCAGCAACGAAGGCTACGCCAGTTGGACTAATTTGTGATGGCTAATTACCCATTCATTTACACTACTTCCTAGCAGTTAAATACAATGGAACAGAAACAAATGGTTTTATTTTTAAGTTCCTTCGTTTGAATAGTTGCGAGGAAGTTCAATTTCTTTTGGGAAAGGAAAAAAAAAAAACATTTCTTAATTTCTTTCATTTAGTAGTTATGTGTTCGATAATTAGCGCAAAGAAAAGTGATTACTTTCTGAATAACGCCTGCGATGTTTCGATTTCAGGATAATGTACTAATAGTTACAGATAAAAAAAAAATTCGTGGATTAAATTAATGCGGAGTGCTTCTTTGATCGGATGTGTAGCAAATTCGGTGTTAATCAGGGAAATAGCACTAGGAACTTACTGCACCTCACGTCTGCTCGATTATTTCGCTCGTTTTAAAATGTGTGCTGTTTTTCCCTACTCAAGGACTTACTAGATTACGGATTTGTCGTACCCATTGCTGGCACAGTCACTATAATTATCAGTTCGGCATTCCTTGTCGGTCAGCACGCATCGCTCGTGTGACAGGTTTGAACCAAAATCCCTCAGTTATAAACCCACTAACTATACAGTATGAAGCGAATTCATAGTATTATTTGAAATACACATTAACTTTAAAAAAAAATTTAAAAAGCTTGATCTAATGGCCAATTGACCAGATGGCCTTTAGTACCTGATCTTCGGATTCAGATCCTGGAATGGCATGGATGTTTGTTCAATGGTTCAGAGTCCCTTTGGCTTCTTCAGGTGCCTGTTTAATTAGCCCAAAGCCCGTGCATAAAAGGACAAAACTAAGAGCGATAAACTCAGGCCCAAACCTGAAAAATTTAAAAGTACACATTTTCATTTTGTGAATTTTAAAAAGAGAAATACTTGTATGTTCATAATTGGTATAAAAAATCATTACATGTTAATATTCATTCGTCAATATTAAATGATGATCAATAAGCAATGATAAAATAGCAAATGATCATCATTAATTGTCAAACTTATACTTTTTTTTTTTTAAGGTTTTGAGTCAAAAATGCATTTTGCTTTAATTTATGGTAATTAATTCTATTATATAAATAATATCATAATTGACATTTTTGTAAATTGAATTAAGATTTACATTCTCCTGATATTTTAAATAACTGGAAAAGTACTAGAGTAAAGTTCTCTTACAATTCAATAAATATATTTTTAGTAATTATATATGTATGTATTTAGCACGCTTTTACCAAGTATTTTTAAATATTATTGCGGGAAAAACATTTTAATTCATTTTATCAAATATTTAAAAACAAAATTGCATTTTTGTCAAGACAGCTGATCAGGAAACACACATGGAAATGCGTTATCAATTCTTATCCATGCTTTGAGTGATAACTATGAACGTCATGAGCACACTCATTGTAAGAGCAAATTAAATGCAAGC